>JAJOZX010009427.1:0-102500 GCA_023014485.1 Bathynomus jamesi | reverse complement strand
TTCCATATAACATTAATTCAACATATTTTTGTAATTCATTTAAAGGGAATTACGTTTATTGTAGATGAATATTAATTAAAAATTTTAAAGTATTTACACTTTTTCCCTTCATCAGTTTCTGGACAAACGTCTTCTTAAACTGTTGAGAATGTAAAAACACCATAATAGTAACGCATTTAAATGCCTGAAATGACCTTCATATAACGTTATTTCTTTGCAAAAGATTAATTACCATCAAAATGATTTTTACTTATGCGTGACAAGTGCTAATTTGAATGCTTTACTATGACAGGGCTTCTGTACGTGCTTGAACATAATTTGCCTAAAACAATAAATACACTGTTTAAAAGTGCCGCAGGTTTATCTGATAAGAGAAACTGAAAAAAAAAATAATAATAATCAATCACCTTAACAGAATTCTACATAAGTCTGCAGAACTGTTATAAAATTCAGGCGAAATGTATTTGCGACGAAATCTCAGTTTTGGGTGAAATAATTCCAATCATACATGAAAGATGAGAAGCCGATGAAAATATTTCCAATAAAAATAAGCGTCGTTGTTTATATATATATATATATATATATATATATATATATATATATATATATACACCTTACCTTACAACCTTACAAAGGTTCCGCGCGATGATTTCTCATTTCGCGAAGGTCAAGCTTGTCGCCCCTCCTCTCGAGTTGGCCTGGTGAAGTAGTGAGTTGGATTCTTGCGCTCTCCACCTCACATAGCCAGGTACGCCCTGCTCATCGGGGATTGTTCTGAGCCAGGCGTCTAGTCTTCTTTTGAAGATTTCCACTGCAACTCCCTTCGTGTTTCTTAGGTCTTTGGGCAACTGATTAAACAGTTTTGGTTCTCTCACTACAAAACTATTTTCTTTCAGGGTTAAGGATGTTCCCTGTCTCGCCTTCAATTTGGGAATACGACACAGTCTACCGCTTCTACTTTCCATCGTTGTTTGGGGAGTTATGGGATTCAGAGTAAGATTAGGGACTAGTTTCTCCATTATTTTCCAAGTGTAAATAATGGTGTATCTCTCTCTTCTCCTTTCCAGTGAATATAGGTCTAGTTCTCGTAACCTTTCCCAGTAATTTAGTTCTTTGCACCCATTGATCTTGGCTGTGAAGCTTCTTTGGATCCCCTCCAGCTGTCTAATGTCTTCTTTTTTATATGGGGAAGTTAGGACCGAGCAGTATTCTAATTTGGGTATGATCAGGGTTTTCAGTAGAGGAATCATTACATTCCTATCCCTTCGTTTAAAGGTTCTCAATATCTGACCCGTTATTCTCTTTGCTCTGTTTACTGCAATCTTATTTTGTGTTTCAAATTTCGCATCATCTGTCATTACAACCCCTAAATCTCCTGCTCTGGAATTTCTCTGAATTTCCTGTCCATTTGGGGTATAATAGTCCATGCACTTTAGGTCTTCTCTTTTTCCGTACCGTAATAGCTGAAATTTCTCGGTGTTAAACTTCATATTGTTGTCTTCAGTCCACTTGTAGATTTTGTTTATGTCGGTTTGTAAAGATCCTATGTCTTCTGGGTTTCTTATTTTTCTACTGATCTTTGTGTCATCCGCAAAGGATGTTACTGTGCTGTCTCTGGTAACGTCCTCATCTATGTCAGTTAGCATGATTATGAAGAGTAGTGGAGCTAATACTGTTCCTTGTGGTACTGAGCTGAGGACCTGTGATTCTGATGAAGATACTCCTTGTACTGTAACGACTTGCCTCCGCTCACTAAGGAAATTATATATCCATTTCCCTACTTTTCCTGTTATTCCCATATATTTCAGTTTATGTATTATGATTCCGTGGTCACACTTGTCGAACGCTTTAGCAAAGTCTGTGTATAGTACATCATAGTTTTCATTACTTTCAAGTGAATCAATAATGTTGTTGTAGTGTTCCATTAGTTGTGATAGGCATGATCTGCCTGATCGAAACCCGTGTTGGTTATCATTGAATTTTTTCTGAGTTATATATATATATATATATATAATGCACTAGAATCACAAAATATTTTCTGTTCCTCCTTGATAATGTGAATATATCACGAAGCGCTGGACTTTGTGTTTCCTTTTCCTTGTGTTGTTTGCTTATATATATATATATATATATATATATATATTATATTATATATATATATATATATTATATATATATATGTATGTATGTATGTATGTATGTATGTATCAGATTTCCACTACCAAACCTAAGAGTAGAGAAAAGTTTGTGGTAAAAGTTCAATACATCTACCTTCAGTATAGATTCACCAGTGATATATCACAACTGTTCAAGTACTTTTAGAAATAATTCAGATTATGCATCCGAAATTTGCTTTCAAATGCGGTTTAAATGACCTTCGAGACACTCTCGAACAAGAACTAGACTTTGTAAATGAAGGGAGGAATGGAAAAGAATGTGTCCGACAGCTCAAGAAATTCAAGTTCATTCACTTACCAAAAATATTCTGGAATCTTTAGGATCTCACGGCAACAGGAGTGTTGACAACGGAATTCATTCATGACATGAGAGGTAGTGACAGAAAGTGTAAAGAAGGCAAGTTTCTCTCTCTCAGAGATATCGATACGAAGATGATCACAGCATTTGCTGAACGGTTCTTTCATATTGGATTCATCCACGCAGATCCTCACCCCGGGAACATCTTTATCCAAAAGTTTAATAGAGAAGACGCGGAGTTTGTGTTGCCGGACCGTGGATTGTAAGAGAAGCTTCCTATTCAAATTTCAAATTCTACAGCCGCTTTGCCGCCTTTGGAAGAACAGAGATCACGAAGGCATGGGAAAATATTCCATCGAACTCGGAGTCAATGGCGGGTACAGGTTCTTCTGTATGTTCGTCTCTCAGCGCTGTATAGGACCAGAAGGGTCAGACAGGAAAGAAAATGAATTTTATAACTAAATTGAACCTAAAAATTTCACTAGACAAAACTGGAAAGAACTCACTACTGAGGACAGAGAGCGAAAGAGAGTTAGAGTCGAAGAGGAAATAGTTCAGATTCGATCTTAACCTCCGAAACCTGTAAAAATTTCGTTCTTGAAAAAAGTCATGGTCGCGCACTTTCTGCACATGCTTGGAAATTTATCGGACATGAAAGAAATCACGGATCAACTTTAAAAAAAAAAAGTAGAAATTCTCTGCGTTCGTCACAAATGGAGTAGGAATAAAAGAGTAGATATATGCCAGCGTCCGTAGCTCAATGAGTAACACCGTTTTCCTATAATCGAAGTAAGGATGCTGAGACCAGGGGTTCGACTCCCGATGGTGCTGATAATAATAATCCGGGATTTAGAACAATAGTCCACATTAGTTGGCCTGAGCGCTATGCCAGTTTCTGGCGCTCCTCACCGTTTATATTATATATATATATATCCAGAGGGTTGACAAAAGTAAATAGAAACCTTTGGTTTTTTCAAAGCTTTTTGATTTGATAATAAAAGCCAATAAATAATAACAGATTTATTGAATCAATGTATAATATTTAGAATCGTGTTGCATTAACCTTTGCATTAAGTAAAGCTGACATATATTCTGGCATTCCATTGTTGAGCTTTGCCATTTGTTTTGAGGTATTGTAGTCCATTCTTCTTTTTTGGCTTTGACGAAGCTTTTCTTGGATGTAGGCTATGGTTGCCGCTTCCTTAATGACCTATCTAGCATGTACCACTCATGTTCTATTGAATTCATATCATGGGCTTGATCTGACCATGGAAAACGTTCAGTCCCATGACTGTCATGCTGCGTCTACGTAGCACGAGCGACATGATCTTGAGTGCCATCTTCTGTGAATACACTTTGGTGTGGACATACATTTTCATTGAAATAAATGGGTAAAAGACCATCTTCCAGGATTTTTACATATTTACAGTAGCAGAATTAACAGTTCTTGCGCAGACCATCAGCAGCTTTGTTCATCCATTGATCCAAATTCCACCCCACAACCTTACAGAAAGTCCTTTATGTTTTACCGTAGCTTGTAGATGCCTCAGAGAAAATTCATGGGATGGACGCTTCTATACTCACACGCCCGCTGTCAAAAAATGAAGCAACTCGAGACTTATCCGAGAAGATTACGATGTTTCAAAAGTCAGAATCATATTTGATCCAGGGTTGGGAACCAATACCAATATTAGTACCAAATACCAGTAACTACCAGTTAGATTTTAATACCAGTACAAGTACCACTCATTTAAAGTTTCAAATACCAGTACCAGTACCCTTGCCTCTTAAAAACAGCTGGTATACTACATAATCTCGTGGTATTTTGTTGGTATTTTCATTTAAAACACCAACCATAGCCTGATCCTTTTCAGGTAACCTTCCTCAAGTTCCATGCTGCTCTAGGCCTATAATAACTATTCTGTCTTTATTTTTATTACTGAATTTATAAAACGGGAAGCCAAACGACCAAATCCTTTAGTAGAAGCTGCTCAAATAGTTTCTGCCATACCTTCAATTCAAATCAGCGTGGAGAGGCTCTTTACATCTACGCACTTCACTCTCAATAATTTGGTCATCTTTATCAGAAACCTTAAATAAAATTTTGCTTTTGAAGTCTAGTGATCTTAACTGAAGCAGAAAAAGTTTTTTCTAATTTCACTAAAATGATTTAAACTTTTTTTTACAAGTGATAAAAAGGGTTATAAATTTTATTTAGTTACCGTATTCATATATGATATAAGAAATGGCTAGTATTTCATTTTGGCAATATTAAAGATAGATTGTACGGTGATCAGAAGGTTAAAATTTTTCTTTAATTATGCATATATAAAAATAGTATTTCATTTTTGTAATATTAAAAGTAGATTCTAGATGTATAAAGGTATTAGCCAATACCACAACTAGTACCAGTACCAGTACCATTTTGGAAAGTTGGTAATATCAGTACCACTTAGTCACAAATACCAGTACCAGTACCAACTGAGTTAAAAATTGTCGTACCAATACCAGTATAATTTATATTGCTGGTACCCAGCCCTGATTTGATCATCGATGCGGCCTACTGCTTCCGACGGGCAGTGTTGTGAAAGGTGAGCATGGATGGACCTCCTTCTAGCTGCTCTGAAAAGTAGCCCATGTCATGAAGATATCGTCTGATGATCCTAAAGATAACTTTAGCTTGAACAACCAATTCAGCAGCGGTTTGGCAAGGATTCGTTTCTGCACTTCTTTTGACGTCACGAAGCGTTTTTTCCAGTGTATCTGGACGGCAGCTGTTGTATTCCTGGGTATTCTTAAATTGTACCATGACTGTGTTAATGGAAAATCTTCGAAAAATTCCCCTTAGACTTTGCTCTATTTTTCCTAAAGTCCAATAGTTCGACCTTTTGTGAAATGTGCGAATTTCCAGGAACCTCTGCCTCTTGACATTATGAAATACTTACTAATTTATCCTTGATAGTTACCTTACCCTCACAACTTATTTTTCAACAGATTACATTCTTTTTTCTAACCATTCTTTGCATAACGTCCAGTTTATTTATTCTGTCTTATAGGGGACACCAGTATGCAAGAAAGGGTTGACAAGTTTGAGGATAATCATATATCCTTAAAGTTTAAGGATAATCATATATCGGATCACCTGAAAATCCGTCACCACAGCTTTTTTAGTTAGCTTTATAAGGCTAACTAACGAAAATATCACGACCTAACCTAACCAATCGTCAAGGGCGTACAGTTGACCTAACGATTGGTTAGGTTAAGTCGTTATATTTCGTTAGTTAGCCTTATAAAGCTTACTAAAAAAGGCTGGGGGTGATGGATCTTCAGGTGATCCCATATATCCTTAAATCATATATCCTTAAACTGTATTCTGAGAGTATATTCTATTTTCGTTTTCATGGCCCCTTGTCCCACCACAGTTGGAACGGTACAGAATCTGCCTTTTCTCTAATTCCAGTGTGTTTCTATCTACATACAGTATCTATATTTGTGACGGTCGAACTGCGAACTTTGTTATTTATGGCCGGCCAAACCACTAGTCTGATTTGGATGAGACTTGGGGGATAGGGGTAACTGAGGCAGGGGAAGAACATAGGCTATGTGGCGTTGGCCTCCGAGGACATCTGAGGCTGCTGGAGGCCGTTTTTGCCGTCTGTATTCGGGATTGGTTGAAAGATAATGACATCATAGACACGTCATAAAATGGGCAGAGCTCTAGCGCATGCGTTTCAAGCGATGCATATATATATTAGGGTGTTTCATACCTATAGGGTAAAATAAAAATGAGCTTGGAGTTTTAATCCACACGTTTCTCCGTATTCTAAAGAACAAGAAAACACGTTTGTGCAAGTTTGAACCAGATCGCGCTGCATTTAGAGGTCCCCAACTTTGACGACTTTTTGTCAGTTCATTTCTCGCCTGCCTGCAGTGAAGACGGTTTCCTTCGTCAACTTGAGCGGTCGTGTTGTATAGCCTATTGGACAACTATGGAGGTAATTATATATGCTACTAATTATCTCATTTTACTGTGGTATTGAAATTTATTATTATTTAATTTCTGTCATTTTACTGTGGTAGTGATATTTATTATTAATATTACATGAAATTAATTAGTCTGTTGCATATTGGACAACTAAGCTGGTAATTATTTATGATACTAATTAATGATTTTACTGCGGTATTGAAATTTTATTTAATTAATGAATTGTCAAAGAGAACGTATGTACACGTATCAGTTTTATAAATAAAGAAAAGCAGTAACTGGGACTCGAACCAGTGTCATAGCCGTTTGGCGGCATCGCTCAAGTCGGCGTACACAGCACGCTATCCACTCCCTATATGGTGTAGTGGATAGCGTGCTGTGTACGCCGACTTGAGCGATGCCGCCAAACGGCTATGACACTGGTTCGAGTCCCAGTTACTGCTTTTCTTATTTAATTAATGAAATTAATTACGATGTGAAATTATTTCTGTGGAATTATTTAGTTTTGTTTTCTTTTCCAGGTGTCTACCAGAGCGAAAACAGAAGTGTTTCTTATTGCCAGACGGATGCGAACATCACATCAGTGGCCTTCCAACTCAGTTGCAAGTACTCAAAAGTACTTTTACCACCAAAAGGAGCAAAAATTTGGACGTACTAAATGCCTGAACCTGTGCCTGGATGCCTGTCTCATATTTTTGGGAGAGAGCGAGAATCCCCATGATGCGTCGAGATTCGGCCTTGAGGAAGATGGAATCCCTTCTCAAGGAATACGACCGGCTTGTGAAGCACAAGTCACATAAAGCAGAGTCCTTCCGAGTGAAGGAGGCGATGTTCAAGGAGGCAATAGCGAAGGAGATCATGGACATTGCTCATTCACAGGCTAAGGAAATGATGAAGAATAGGAGGACATCCACTTTCTCGACATGCAGCGTGAAGATCCAAATTCCTGCAGCATGGGCCCTGTTGACATGAAGCTTCACTATAAGGAGATTAGGAAAGGAAGAGGCTGGACAAGATTAAGGAACAACAGGAGAAGGCCAGGAAGGAAGCAGAGCTGCAGAAGATCGGGGGCTTTAGTGATTTCAACTTCGTCAGAGGACTGACTCAGATGTCGTTGACCCAACCGTGGAAGTTTTCCATCCTCCAAGGGAAATACCAAGAAGCGACGCAGGAATCTGATCTCACAGGATGTGACGACTACCTACGATCGGGCCGAAAGAGCCATCGCGCTCACCAAAGAGTTCAACTGTTCTCTGACGAAGAACGAAGAGCAGAAGCAGTATTTGCTCAAAATTGTGATGCAGCATAGGGCGAAATACCCGAATAAAACCAAGAAGGATTTCATGGACAAATGATTCGCAAGAAGAGGTTATGTTTTTTGTATCTTTGTGAAAATGTGTAGTGAAATGGTACTCGTTTGTTGAATAAAAATTATTGACAGATTTTTGTTTAATTTTTTCCGTTTATGATCTGCCAGAGCATCAAACTGGGACCCGTAAACTTTAAACTATTGAATTAATATTTCGGTTTATCAGTCTCCTCAGCAAATGGACAAGGGGATCCATGTGGATTAAAATGTTTCCAAACTTTTAATTTATGAAACACCCTAATATATATATATATATATATATATATATATATATATATATATATATTGGTGGCTATAAGTCACGCATCACCCCATCAATTTTACAAAAAATTGTTTTAACGTAAAAGTAAAATACCAAAATTACTGTAAATGGTAGAAAAGATGTATTTAGAAACTACTCAAGCATAAAAACATACTAATGAATTGCGGTCAGTATTTCGTATATTTACCCTTTTTTTTCAGCACTTCGGCGATCCATCGTGGCATGGATTTTGCCAGTATTTCGCAATACTCCGGCGTAATTTCCTGCGCCCACACCTTCTTTATGGCTTCAAGCAAATCATTCAATGATGTAGGATTGTGACAGGTAACTTTTTCTTTGACGGTTCGCCAGCAGTTCTCTATCGGGTTTAAATCGGGCGAGTTTACCGGCCAAGGCTCGATCAGCTGAAAACCCGAATTTCGGAGGCAATTAGACACGGCTTTGGTGCGGTGACATGACACTCTGTCTTGTTGGAAAAACGTTGTGTGGCGCATTTCCATAAACAGCAGCAACTTCTCCTGCAGGAAATTTAGGTTTTTCCAACAAGATGGAGCGCCATGTCACCGTACCAAAGCCGTGCCTGATTGGCTCCGAAATTCGGGTTTTCAGCTGATCGGGCCTTGGCCGAGAAACTCGCCCGATTTAAACCCGATAGAGAACTGCTGGCGAACCGTCAAAGAAAAAGTTACCTGTCACAATCCTACATCTTTGAATGATTTGCTTGAAGCCATAAAGAAGGTGTGGGCTCAGGAAATTACGCCGGAGTATTGCGAAATACTGGTAAATTCCATGCCACGACGTATCGCCGAAGTGCTGAAAAAAAGAAGATGTATTTAGAAGCTACTCAAGCATACAAAACATACTAATGAATTGCGGAAATACTGACCGTAATTTATTAGTATGTTTTGTATGCTTGAGTAGTTTCTAAATACTTCTTTTCTACCATTTAAAGTAGTTTTGGTATTTTACTTTTACGTTAAAACAATTTTTTTTTAAATTGATGGGGTGATGCGTGACCTATTGCCACCACTATATATATATATATATATATATATATATATAATAATATATCCTTTTTATTTTAATGTCTTGAAACAAGCCAAAAGCGTTCAACTTCCACCCGGGCAACGCCGGGTCGCTCCGCTAGTTTAATTTCCAAAGTGAGACATAGTCCTCAAGTATTTTCCATCTGTATATGTGTTACTGTAGATCGTTCACCTCTTCTTTCCATGGAGTAGAATTTCAGGAATTGTAATCGTGACTAGTAGGCTCTCTCTCTCTCTCTCTCTCTCTCCTCTTCTCTCTCTCTCTCTCTCTCTCCTCTCTCTCTCTCTCTCTCTCTCTCTCTCTCTCGATATTAGTTGGATGAGAGATTGTCCTCTGCGTCCAGACTATGTAACGACCCGTGGTTCGGATGTCACGTACAGCTGTAGGTTCCCTCCGTCATATGACCTTAGATGTTGCGAAGGAGGTTAAACAACCCCCATGATTATATATATATATATATATATATATATATATATATATATATATATATATATACACCTTGTAACCTTGTTGCTGCTCCGTGCGTTGGTCTCTCTTCACACGAAGGTCAAGCTGGTGGCCCCGCCTCTAGGTCTGGTTTGGTGGAAGAGCCAGGCATCTAATCTTCTCTTGAAGACTTCAACTTGACCCCTGTAACGTTTCTGAGGTTCTTTGGAAGCTGGTTAAAAAGTTTTGGCCCCCTGACAACCAAGCTATTTTCCTTCAGTGTTGAGGAGGTCCCTTGTCGGGCCTTTAATTTGGGAACACTACACATTCTGCCTTTCCTATTTTCCAGTGTTGTTTGAATGGTAATTGGGTTTAGTTTTAGGTTTGGTACCAGTTTTTCGATCATTTTCCATATGTAGATTATGGTGTACCTCTCTCTCCTTCTTTTCAGGGAGTACAGATTTAGTTTACGTAGTCTTTCCCAGCAGTTGAGTTCTTCGCAGCCATCAATCTTGGTTGTGAAATGTCTCTGCGTTTCTTCTAGTTTATTAGTTTCTTCCTTTTTATATGGGGACGTCAAAACTGAACAGTATTCAAGTTTTGGTATAATCAGTGTTTTTAGCAGGGGAATCATTACTGTCCTGTCCCTTCTTTTGAACGTTTTTAGTACCTGTCCCGTGACTCTTTTTGCTTTATTTATCGCTATCTGATTTTGTGTTTCGAATTTCGCATTATCGGTCTTTATTACCCCAGATCGATCGCCTTCGTGCTTCTCTGAATTTCCTGTCTATCTGCAGTATAATATGCAGTCTGTTTAAGTTCCTCTTTTCTACCATATCTAAAAAGCTGAAATTTCTCGGTGTTAAGGCCAGTTCTGTCCATTGTGGTACTGAGCTGCGTACTTCCGATTCTGATGATGATATATACAGTCTAGGGTGGAGTGAAAAATATTCTTTTTTGAATTTCAAAATGCTTGGGGTCGAGAAAGTTGGTATTTATGTGAAACGTACTGTGTGAAATTTTTGTAATCGTACGGCTATAATTAAATTGTGCATACTGAACTCGAAGTTTTTAAAAATTGGCAAAATTACTAAATTTCGCCATTTTTATTTTCAGTTTTTTAAAATAAATTACAAATTACAAAATTTCACACAAGTACGTGTCCAAAAAAACTGAAAATAAAAATGACGAAATTTTAGTAATTTTGCCAATTTTTAAAAACTTTGAGTTCAGTGTGCACAATTTAATTATACTGTAGCCGTACGATTACAAACATTTCACACAGTACGTTTCACATAAATACGCAACTTTCTCGACCCCAAGCATTTTGAAATTTAAAAAAGAATATTTTTCACTCCACCCTAATATACACCTTGAATTTTGACGACCTGTAAACGTTCTCTGAGGAAGTTGTATATCCATTTTCCCAATTTGCCTGTTATTCCCACATATTTCATTTTATGCGCTATTATACCGTGATCACATTTGTCGAAAGCTTTAGAAAAATCTGTATATATGACATCGTAGTTGTCATTGCCTTCCAGTGCATCTAGGATATTGTTGTAGTGTTCTATTAGTTGTGATAGGCATGATCTACCTGATCGGAATCCGTGCTGATTTTCGTTGAATCTTTACAGTCTCCAAGAAATCATAAATTTTCCCTCTAACTATTCTTTCAAATACTTTGGTGAGGTGGGACGTCAATGACACTGGTCTATAGTTCTTTGCTTGAGATCTGTCCCCTACTTTATATATAGGGACAATGTTTGCTCTTTTCAAGATGTTTGGTATTTCCCCAGTGTCTAGGGATCTTCTCCATATCCAATATAAAGGTGTAGCTATTTCATTTTTACAGTTTTTAATCAATAATGCGTTCCAATTGTCCGGACCTGCAGCTGAATGTGGTTTCATTTGTCCTATAGCTCTCGCTACATCTTCTGAGGTAAAATCAAAGTCTGTCATACACTCTCCTTGCAATTTCTCTTCAAAGAATGCATCTATGTCAGGTATCGCTTTGTCACTTTTTGGGGTACTAAAAACTGATTCATACCCGGCTCTCAATGTTTCAGATATTTCTTTTGGATCGTCGGTTAGTTCATTATTTCTCTTCCTTAAGGGCCCAATAGCGGCGCACGTTTTTGTTTTCCTTTTCGCATAGCTATAGAAGTATTTTGGATTTTCCTTTATTGCTTCTACCGCCTTTTCCCCTTCCCTCTCTGTATGGTCGTTAATCAGGGTTTATATTTCCCTATCGATATCCTCCAGTTTTTCTTGTATTACTTCCCTGACATTATCTCCGCAGTTGGCTAACTTCGCATCCACTCTCTTTCTCTTGCGGAATATTCTTCTCTTTTGTCTCTCTCGCCAGCCCCTCTTTCCTTTTGGCTGTGATTTCGGAGCATATTTTTCTAAAATTCTCAGCGTTTTTCCTTCCAAGGTTAGCATTTCCTCAGTTGTTTTATTCTCTAAAACTGTTCTCCACTCTATTTGGGCCATGTGCGATCTGACTGCTTCTCAATTTATAGTCTTGGAGTTTAAGTTAAAGGCCCCAAATTTGCTTCTTTCCTCAATATGTGTATTGTCTTTTAATGTTGTCGTCATATTTGTTGATATCTCGATATCAATTGATATTTCTTATCAATACAATGTTCGCAGTTTTCACAATTTCCTTCGCAATCCTTAAGATGAGTTTCTGTGAGGCATGCGATGTCCGCCCTTAAATATATATATATATATATATATATATAAGCACACCGGACAAAAATTAGTCACCCTAATAGCACCGATAGTAGGAAGTTCAAGGTCACACAGAGGGCGCTGATGTAGCATTGGTAAGTGACAAGTAGCGGTGACGTAGCACACAGGATCAGATCTGTTTCGTGAGGTGGTGAAGAACAAAGTGTGTGTTGGACATAGTCTGCAAATGGGTCGTGAGGCAGACGTTACTCAGTGGAAAAAAGGAGCCATCGTGTTTTGGCAGAGCCCACGGACACAAAATGTCTGAAGTAGCCCAATTTGTTGGTGTCAACGCGTACTGTCCAGCGAGTTTACAAAGAGTGGTGTAGTTCGCAATCAACTGACAATCGACGGCGTAACTGTGGCCGGAAAACAATTCTCGACAATAGGGGCCGCCGCCATGTTTCTCGTCTAGTAACTGCAAATCGTTTTCAAACCAGAGAACAATTGCTCCAAGAAACCAATGAGGTTCTCCAGCGACCAATTTCCGAACGGACATTGCGACGAGAACTGCATGCGATGGACATCTGGAGCAGGGTACCACGGAAGAGGCCGCTGTTAACAGCAAGTCACAAATTGGCACGTTATAAATGGGCTCAGAGGCACAAAAAATGGACTGCGGCAGATTGGAAACGTGTAATTTGGTCCGATGAGTCCCGTTTTTGTTTGTTCTCCAATGATGGGAGACGACGATACATCGCAGGTCCAATGAAGCCTTAATCCTGAATGCGTCGAAGGTGTTGTTCAGGCTGGAAACAGAAAGTGAAGCGCAGAAATAGACACCCACGGACTCTGGCGGAACTTCGGGACCGGCTGATGAACGAGTGGCAGCAAATCGATGTTCAGTACATGCACAACCTCGTAGAGTCTCTGCCTCGCCGGATTCGTGCGGTTATCAAGGCCAGAGGCGCCGTCACACGTTATTAGGTACATTCTGAGAGGGGTGACTAATTTTTATAGCAGCAATCAAGTTCGTGTTATTCGTGAATACTTGATCTAGACATTTATTTTTTCTGGCATTTTCTGTTATTTCCTGTGTCAGTATAAACTCATTTGTGAGAGCCATCAACATTTTTGCTTGTTCCTGGTCTTCTCTTGCGTCCCCTTGTCCTGTTGTATATATATATTTATATTCCTATCCACCTTTTTGTATTTTATAAATGGGAAGTTAAAGTCTCCGCAGATCATTATATTGAGGGATGGAGGGTTTATGGCCTTTATTAACTTTCTGATGTCATCAATGGCCTCTGAGAATTTTTCGGTTAGGGTGTTTGAAGGTCTATAGATGACTATTAGTATCACGTTTAGTTTTTCTATTTTCACTGCTAGGAGTTCCACAAAGCTGTTTGGTTTACTTATTATCGTCTCTGTCATATGAACTTCATGTACATACAGTATATAGGACAGCCACCTTTACGTCTCGTTGTTCTATCCGCTCTTTGTAAGTTGAAGCCCTCTATATTTATCTCTTTCTTATCAATACAATGTTCGCAGTTTTCACAATTTCCTTCGCAATCCTTAAGATGAGTTTCTGTGAGGCATGCGATGTCCGCCCTTAAATATATATATATATATATATATATATATAAGCACACCGGACAAAAAATTAGTCACCCCTAATAGCACCGATAGTAGGAAGTTCAAGGTCACACAGAGGGCGCTGATGTAGCATTGGTAAGTGACAAGTAGCGGTGACGTAGCACACAGGATCAGATCTGTTTCGTGAGGTGGTGAAGAACAAAGTGTGTGTTGGACATAGTCTGCAAAATGGGTCGTGAGGCAGACGTTACTCAGTGGAAAAAAGGAGCCATCGTGTTTGGCAGAGCCCACGGACACAAAATGTCTGAAGTAGCCCAATTTGTTGGTGTGTCAACGCGTACTGTCCAGCGAGTTTACAAAGAGTGGTGTAGTTCGCAATCAACTGACAATCGACGGCGTAACTGTGGCCCGGAAAACAATTCTCGACAATAGGGCCGCCGCCATGTTTCTCGTCTAGTAACTGCAAATCGTTTTCAAACCAGAGAACAATTGCTCCAAGAAACCAATGAGGTTCTCCAGCGACCAATTTCCGAACGGACATTGCGACGAGAACTGCATGCGATGGACATCTGGAGCAGGGTACCACGGAAGAGGCCGCTGTTAACAGCAAGTCACAAATTGGCACGTTATAAATGGGCTCAGAGGCACAAAAAATGGACTGCGGCAGATTGGAAACGTGTAATTTGGTCCGATGAGTCCCGTTTTTGTTTGTTCTCCAATGATGGGAGACGACGAGTACATCGCAGGTCCAATGAAGCCTTTAATCCTGAATGCGTCGAAGGTGTTGTTCAGGCTGGAAACAGAAAGTGAAGCGCAGAAATAGACACCCACGGACTCTGGCGGAACTTCGGGACCGGCTGATGAACGAGTGGCAGCAAATCGATGTTCAGTACATGCACAACCTCGTAGGTCTCTGCCTCGCCGGATTCGTGCGGTTATCAAGGCCAGAGGCGCCGTCACACGTTATTAGGTACATTCTGAGAGGGGTGACTAATTTTTTGTATGGTGTGCTTATATATATATATATATATATATATATATATATACACATACACAGACAATTGGTTCCTTCGAAGACAGTAATCACGGGTGCTAAAAATTATAACAGAACAACTTCCGAAAAGTTTTTTGAGGTTAAGAACATTTTTGCATTATTAAGGAAAATGCGTTCATGAATGTTACAAAAATCGCCTAAAATTAATGAATTAACACTAAGTTAGGTTATTTAGGTTAAAGGTTAAGTTAGATTAACGCTAGTTAGGTTTGGTTATGAGGTTACGTCGTTTGTTTTCGCTTTTACTGTAGTCTTTCCAAACGAGAAAAGATTTTTCCAAATCTGGAATTGTCACTTCGAGCGTTTTCTTTCGGACTGCAAATGACAGTAGAAAAGTCGTGCAGTGGGAAGTAATCCCGTAAAAAATGCAAAATATTGCAAATATTACTCGCAGCGAAGGCAAAAAAAAAATACCATAAACTGGTGCGGGAGTGACCTCTCGCGTCATCATCATAATTGTCGCATAAAATACTGGAAAATCAAACCTGTAAAACATAAAAAAGAAGTAAATCTCAGTTACCAAAATTCAAGATAAAATAATTTAGCGTAACGTAATGAAGGTCCGAAATAGGAAAGTTGTGGATAAGGACTGACTCGGCATAAAATGGGAACGATTTGAGTAAAACATCCGTGAGATTTTCCCTTTCAAATTTCTCATTTTTTGACCAAGAATGAAATGGAGATGGCCGATATTCTATTAATGAAATTGTTCTCTTTAGTTTGCGTACATCTTCCATTAATTCCAAAATTTAGATTCTACTGAATTTGTTTAGTGCGAAAAAATGTATAATTATCACTTCGATTTTCTTTAAATTTTCTTTAATTTTCACGCAGTTTTGTCCTTTAATTTTAAATTATTTTTACCTCTCATTATGGCAACATTTGTTTTCCCCATTTTGAATCTACTTTTCCCCAAAATTTGAGAAATTTTCTTCCAAATTATATACTTTTATATTAATTTATAATTTTTTAAATAAATAAATATTTGAATATAAATTTTTTTTAGATTTTTGTTGAATAAATCTGTCGTTCTTTTAATCGAGATTCCTTTCTTATGTTGACAAATTGTTTATTTTTTTTTTTATATTGTTCCAGTTTAGAAAATATGTCATTTCATGAAAGGAGACTTCATTTCAATTTTTATGAACCTTTTTTTGTTTTTGGTTTTAATTTACTTTTTAACTTAACTTTACATTCTTTCGTGAAGATTTCTTTTTACGACATTTTGCTTTTCGTTTTGTATCGAGAATTGTTGCCCAAGGTTTCGTATCGAGACGAAATTAAATATTTTACAGCTTCTCATAAATTTAATGATAAGGTTCATCATCCCATAAAAATATGCCTCTTAACGTGAATATTTCTACAAATTTCTTACGTATATTTACTAACAATAAATAATAATAATAATAATAATAATTAGTTTGAAGTAATTATTAGAATTTCTTTCATGACGAAACGAAAATATATTTGAATTTAATGTATAGTGATAAATTCCTATAGACAAAATTCTATCAGTAATAATAATAATAATAATAATAATAATAATTGCTTTCATAAATCCTTAAAGGTAAAATTCAATGATAACAGAGCGTCCTTTCATTAAGAAGTCTTCTTCCTTTTTACAAAATAGGATTGTCCAAAAAATTAGAAATTAGTTAAATTTCAATGCTAATTTCACTTCGAAACAGAACTACGGGGAAAAAAAAAACATTCCAAATGATGGTAGTTTAATTAATTTCGGCCGTTGATGCTTTTTCCGCCATTACATCTTCACTTGTTGCTTTTAATTAGAATATATATATATATATATATATATATATATTATTATATATATATATATCACCGCTTCTCGGAGATCAGCGAAGTTAAGCGACATTGGGTCTGGGTAGTAGTTGGATGGGAGACCGTCCTCTGCGCCCAGATTATGTAGCGACCCGTGGTTCGGATCCCACGTAAAGCTGTAGGTCCCCTCCGTCATATGACCTCAGATGTTGCGAAGGAGGTCAAACAACCCAATTAAAAAATAATATAATATATACTATATATAATATATTTTTTTTTAACGCTATTTATTTTAAAAAAATGAGAGTATAGCCAATATAACAATGAAAATTAGATATGTATTTAGCTGTTTTCCAGTATGTTATTTGCATATAGTGAAATATATAATAATAAATAATAATATAATAATAATAATAATAAATTTAACATGACCGAATGAAATGTTGTTTTGAAATGCACAATACAGATTACTCAAAATACATGAACAACATTGTCGCAACCGTATTTTGTATTTAAACTATTAAAAAGGATTCCGTGAGTGAAAATGGCTTAGATACAAATAAATGAAACGTATAAGCAATTTATCGAATTTGCAACGAATGATATTTAAAACTGTTCCCAAATTAAACTCTACATCATCGATTCCACGAATGACATTTCCACTAACACAGAACTCGACATTCACTTAATTCTGTGCCGGATAATAATAATAATAATAATACGTGGAATAAATTGGAATAAATTGGAATAAAACATCAAATCGACTCCCCAAAAGACTTGATCGAGTGTCCATAGACGGTGCCATAATAATGGAATTACTCTTTTCCCTCACTATTCATGTAGGAGTAACTCTGACAAGAATTACAGTAGAAACAGAAGTAAGGGAGGGGAAGACAAGAATGTGGGCTCAAAGAGGGGAGTAAGGGAGATATAAGGAGTTAAGGGGGTTAAGGGAGGGAAAGATAAAGGGAGTAAAGGAGAGATATAGAAAGGGGAAGTAAGGAGGAGGTAAAGGGAAGAGGAGTAAGGGAGAGAGAGAGAGAGAGAGAGAGAGAGAGAGAGAGAGAGAGAGAGAGAGAGAGAGAGAGAGAGAGAGAGAGAGAGAGAGAGAGAGAGAGTAAGTAAGTAAATGGCAGAAAGAGGGGAATAAAATAAGAGAGGGGAGTAAGGAAGAGAATGTGAGAGAACAGTGAGAAAGAACGAAGACTGATTAAGGAGCAGAGCTAAGGAAGAGTTAGAAAAAGAACGAGATAGGGAAATAAGAGAAAGAACGAGAGAGGGGAGAAAGGTAAAGAACAAAAGAGGGGAGGAAAGGAGCGAACGGCATTAAATTTGGTCTAATTACACCTTTTCTCTCAAGACAACACCGATTTCTTTAATTCTTTCAAGCAACATTTCGGTGAATGGGTTTGATTTATAGATTTTTTGTCTGCGGTCAGATGCAGTTTGGATATATATTATATATATATATATATATATATATATATATAGTTTGAGTTTTGATATTTTGAAGGTCAGGCGATGTGGTTGAAAGGCTTCTTGAGTTGCGCCCTTTATCAGTCTTTTCTTTGGTTTATTTATCAGAATTATTGACGCATTCCGTGCTGTCTTTTACCTCTCATCCTACATTTTATCTCTTAAAACACACACACCACACACATACACACACACACACACACACACACACACACACACACACACAGATGTGTATCGATCTCAACAATATATCTTCTTCATTTTAAAACTGGGTATGTAATGACTTGATCATCTCTAAACTGAGAATTGTGGCAGTGTTGAAAACAAAATTAGAACGTCTTTTTTTCTCATGACCTGGATGGAAATGTTAACAGATCCGTAAAATAAGGATTACTGCAGTAAACACACACACACACACACAAAAAGCAGAAGCAATAAACAGTTTTATTAAATGATGTTCTCTTTCTCGCCAGATGGTGTTTTATAAAACAAAATGTTCCATTTATAAAAAAAATAGAGCAAGGTCGATAATTAAAGCTGTAACACCGGTTTGTATGGAGTGGAAATCAACAATGTGTTTACAGTCGCAGAAAACACGGAAAAGAATCATTTAAACTAAAATAAAATCTAACTCATAGTTATTATGCAGATTTATTTATACTCGTATTTCGTCGCAAAACCATTTTCCCTCCAGATAAAGACAGACATGCAAAGATAAATGCTATTAATTTGATAGGTAAATAATTATTTATATACACATAGTTTTTATTTCTATATACATATTTTTTTTTTAATTCATCGATGCGTTCATAGTTTAAGTGGAAGTATGAAGAGTTAAACATTTTTCACGTGGATTAGTTCTTCTCAACCGGATGAATGGTTCACCTATGGGTGAGTGAATGAGATCAGAATCAGGGCGAGTTGATAATAGATATTAAAAACATTGAATATTTTCTTCTTGAACAGTAAATAATTTTCATCTCGTAGTCTGTAGTGTGATAACTAAAAATAAACCATAATAATGAACACTGAAAATTAAAAAGATTACTTTCCACTGTATTCGAAGTGAGGTGAGCGAATTTTTGAAAAAAATGTTTAGGGTGAAATAATGTCAGAAAAGGTTGAGAAGTAGTAATGTAGCGCACCATTCCACCCATACGCCCATTTCAGGGTACGAGCGGCTCGCAGCAGCAATGCCAAGCAAATAGGGAGTCAAATTACTGGCGAGGCTTTCTTTTGTACGTGGTTCGTCACCACTGAAAACAGCAATGCTCCGTGTTAGTCTAGTCAAAAGAACATCCATATCCGTATTCATTTTATCGCAATTTTCGTTAGTTTCTACTGCAGACACCTCCCGTTATTATCAGTCCTGATGCATGATTCTTCAAGAGTAAGATGCACCGCAGAGATATTCTTTGTTGTACAATAACCATACTATATAGTGACTAGAAACTTCAGAACGAAAATCGAAAAGTTCCTATACACACACACACACACACACACACACACATACAAAAAAAAAAAAAATATATATATATATATATATATAGGAGGGGCGGCAAGCTTGACCTTCGCGAAATGAGAAATCATCGCGCGGAACCTTTGTAAGGTTGTAAGGTATATACACACATATATACTGTATATATATATATATATATATATATATATATATATATATATATATATATATATATATATATATATATCAATGATTGTTATATAATGGCTTAGTTAGGGAGCGCCTTTTAAGCACTGTAACTTTAACCTTTGAAACTCTTCTTTCTTCAAATCGCAAATTCTGGTCTTAAGCACTGTGACGCCATTTTGGTTAAAACCTTCGAGAAATGAAATAAGATAAAAAAAAAAAATGGGAATTTTACTTGCAAAGAATTAAGTAGAAGTAATTGGACAAAAGTTTCTTTTCTTTTTAATCATAATTGACATTCATATCGAAAGAGTTTTAAGCGTTAAGTATCGTGCATTTGTCGTATATATATATATATATATATATATATATATATATATATATATATATATTGAAAATTATACTTTAACTAAACCATACGTTATAATTTTGACCAGTGAGAGAATATAGTTTAGGTGTGGCCCCATTGTGAGTTGATATTTAACATAGTCGAATTGTAAAACATTTCGTTTCAAACCATCTCTCTTGACCTTTGTTAAAGGCAAATAGTTTATCAATCACAAATGTTGAAACAAAACTAACTCAAAATGATTCGTTGCAACATCATTTGTCAACTGAATTCTTTCCTGAAAACGATAAAATGTGTCCCAATAAAATTGATCAGATTTATCAAACAAATTTCATTAAAATGAACAAACCATTAGTAAATGCTTCAAATATACAGTAAAAAATGTTTTCATTTGATATTAACTAACTAAAATGAAACAACAAAAAAACAAAACAATGACTGGTTAATATTTTGTTAAACCTTGGAACCAATTTATTTCTGTATTCTTTTAAAAATGTTCCTTCAACCCACTAACTGCTTTTCTGTTCTGTAACTTTAAAGGTACTGTATTTCGAGTAAAGATTAAACAAGGAAAGAAAGACCAGAAATCGAAGAAGATTTCTGTCACCTTTCTAGTGCATGTATTTTAATCACTTAAAGGGTCTTTAGAGTAACCTGAAGAGGTTGAAATCGAGCAAAATGCATCTGTATCTGGAGTCTTCTAACAAGTCCCAAAGTGATTGTTCAATCTCGGCTCTTTCGTGGATGGGAAAAGTACCGGACGATATGCCAGAGGTAGGTCCTCTCTCTCTCTCTCTCTCTCTCTCTCTCTCTCTCTCTCTCTCTCTCTCTCCCCTAGCCTGAGTGATATACATTCATACACACACACACACACACTATCACTCCACTATCACTCCGCCCGACTCCATCGTCCCAATGGAATTCTTTCAACAGGCAACCATTCCCAACCTTCTGTATAATTAGTCTCATTACAATCTGGTAAGAAATTTTACAATTCTGTTTCACTTAAACCATTTTATATTTTACTTTTCATCCATACTTTTATACTTCATATCATTTAACTTTTAATCTTTTAATTTAATACATATTGTAACTTGCTTTTAATTTTCGCTAATTGTAAGTAATTTTACAATTCTGTTCTACCTAAACCATTTTATATTTTACTTATTATCCATACCTTTATTCTTTATATCATTTAACTTTTAATCTTTTAATCTAATATACATTGTAACTTGTTTTGATTCTCGCTAATTGTTGCGCCATTTTAATTTGTTGTTCGTTTTTTATTATACTTACTGTATTTATTTTTACTTGTTTTATATATATATATATATATATATATATATATATATATATATTAAAATTAAATATTTTAATTTAACTTAGGGAGATCACTCAGGCTAGAAAAAATGTGTACGTTAAATGTACAGTAGTTTCAGAAAATTGCTTCCTCCATCTTGTGTGTGTGTGTGTGTGTGTGTGTGTAAATATTAAAATTTATTAAACTTTAAAACAACGTCAACATGAACAGAATAAGAGTCGGTTTTCATACTGACAAAAAGTTACTGTGTTTTTCGTCTCTGAGTCATTATTTTTATACTAAAAGTTGTCTATAAAGTCCATTTCATGATATACCGCATGAGAGAGCATGTCTTAAACTTATTTTAAAAGAAATTAAACTTTTGTATATTTTCTCTGTGTTACCAACATTTCTCATATATATATATATATATATATGATACATACAGACCGTGCATGGAACAAGGAACTCTTCTGGGATAATTAAATCCAATATAGTCCGAATAAGTAATGGTAAATGACAAATACCATAGTTTTTCTTTTTCATGATGCTAGCCCGACGTGGGCAACGGGTCACTCGCAAAGAGATCCCATAAATATAGCTTCCCTCACCAGCTATCTGCAAAGCAGACAGGATCCAGCTTTGGGACATGGATCTAGGGTTTAAAGCAGCCTAGCCCTGCTACATTTAGAACCTCAATATAAGCAAAAGACTCGCTGCCTTCACGTCAGATTGAATACATCAAAGAAAAAGGCGCGTGACCCGTTGCCCACGTCGGGCTAGCATCCTGAAAAAGAAAAACTATGGTATTTGTCATTTACCATTACTTATTCGGACTATATTGGATTTAATTATCCCAGAAGAGTTCCTTGTTCCATGCACGGTCTGTGTGTATCATAAAAAACTCAGGGTACCATTCTGAGTTCATTCCCATATATATATATATATATATATATATATTATATATATATATATATATATATATATACTTGTTTAGAAATTGAAATTGACCATGTAATGTTTAGTGAATAATTATAACATTATACAAAATGGTATAATCAGTTTTGGTGTTTACTGTTTCATTTTCGTTCACTGAACTTTCTTCCTTTCATTTATCTCTTTATTTAATTTCAACTTTCGTAAACACTTCACTTTTACGAGGAGAAAAGAAAAAAAATCCTCCCATCTTCTTCCAGGCCTTGCAATAAATATTCCTTAAGCAACGATAGCGAAGGAGTTAAATGTGCAAACGGAAATGAGACTTCAGATGGAATGAAATTTACTCACCTAATGATAAGGTATACACGATAATTTCCTCCCACATGGGAGTGTGTGTGTGTGTGTGTGTGTGTGTGTGTGTGTATGTGCGTGTGTGTGTGTGTGTGTGTGTGTTTTTTGAAGAGGTCAGTGTTTGCGTACGGAATGTACACTATTTGTCGCTATATAGAATTTAAAGTAATAGGAAGGGAACGTATTTTGTAGTATTCATTTGCATTATTTATTAGGAATCCAGTTAAAAATCGACAAGGAATTTCTGAATATATTTCGGTTATAATTTAATTTTTATTGGTAAAAATAAATATTACATTATTACAATTTTCAATATTACACTTATTTTTAACAGAACATATTTATTTATTTTTGCTTCGTAGTTTGGCCCAAAAGTTTTAGGTTTTACTGGGCTCTCAGATTAATTATAAGATAAAAGCATTTCGTATAAGGTAATGTTCTCAGCCATTAACCCCCTAAGGTTGTCGACTGTGTAATTTCCTTAAAAATAAAGATTTTCTAAATCAGTTTACACCCAAACATAGCTGAAGGCTGTGAATTAATTATTTCCTGGTGTCAGTATGTCATTAATAATGGTGAAAAAATTATTTTATTTAATAAAAAAATGGATAAAGGCCGATGGCAGGACATCAAGTCCCGCCCTCGACCCTTCTGTAAATAAAGCTCTATTTTATTTTATTTTAAACTACCCGGTCTGCCATCGACCCCTATTTTCTTTTTAATTATAATGAATAGTTTAACCAGCCCCGCTATCGAGCTCTCGGGCCTGACATCGACCTCGTGGGTCGATTGTGGGCCCAATAGCCATTTTCCAAATTTCACTACTGCATGCGGTACCACGTGGAGCTACATCTATGATCATAGGCTTAATATTTACTCAAATACCAACTAAAACTTATGCACTGGAAATTAACAAATTTGAAAAACTGACTTGGTAAACAAAACACACATTGCGCACTGCCAAAGGCTGAGTGTGCACTGGGATATTTCAACCTCGCGCTTCGTTTCCAGTGGTCGGTGCATGCGTACAACTTATCGTTCTATTCCAAAACCCAAAGGTCGATCGTAGGTCGAGGTCGATGGCAGCACGCTTTAGTTTATAGGTAGTTACGATTTGGTAGTATAAATATAAAGGAATACGAAGGACACCAAACAGCAGCAGACCTGCTGATCCTTACGGGGCTGCACGTTTAAGAAGGAAGGTTAAAAGATGAAAGAAAATTTAAAGACAAGTGAAAGTTTTAAGGCAAAGCAAAGAAGAGAAGTTGAAAGGAAGGAAAGAAATTGAAAGATAAAATGAACATTTTAAAGTAAAGAGGAGGGAATCCGAGAGAAAATTCTACAGTACTTCTACGCGCTAACAAATGCTTCTAACTGTGGGTTTAAGGCAAGATAAACATCTAGTCTCATTTTAAAGGATTTGATCGAATTACTTTTAACTATGATGGTTGGCAATCCATTCCACAAATTAACTACACGATTGAAGGAAAAATGTTTAGCTTCATTAGAATTAAAATGTTTACCCTTTAATTTGGAACCATCACCGAGTTCTATCTGCATTTCTGAAGGTGAAATATTTTTTGGCGTTGACATTATCAAAACCTTTAATCATTTTTTTTACAAGCGAGAATAAATTTAATGTTTCTTAACGGGCAGCGAATGATTTGTTTCTAAGTCTAGGAATCATCTTAGTAGCCCGTCGCGGCACTCTCCATTCTGTCTATATCCTGTCGTAAATATAGGGACCAGAACTGAACGCAGTATTCCAGGTGGGGGAGTACTAAGGCATTATATAACGTTAGCATTGTTTTCTCCGACTTAACCCTCTATCGCACAACTTTTTTGTAGGGTTAAGTCTAAATGCGTGTATTTGAAATGTTAAATAGATGCAACATGGTACCATAAAGGGTTAAATTCAAATGTTCTACCAATAAATCCTAAAATCCCATTTGTTTTTCTAACCTCTTCGATACATTGCTTACTCGGTTTAAGAATGTCGGCAACAATAATACCTAAATCTTTCTCTTCCGTAACACTCGTTTGTGTCTCGTCGCGGATAAAATACTTTTCTTTAACATTGGTTCCACCGATATGCAACGTTTTACATTTATCTATATTTTTAAAATTCATTTACCAAATTTCCGCCCACTCGAGTAAATTATTAGTATCTTTTTGAATCTGCAACCGTTCTGTCGCTGATTTTGTTCGTCCTCCTAGTTTGGTATCATCCGCAGATTCTGAAATTATGCCGTTAATTCCTATGTCAATGTCATTGATATAAATAATAAAAAGAACTGGTCCCAGAACTGATCCTTGAAGCACGCCGCTTGTTACACATTTCCAGTTAGACGCTTTGCCATTAATGACCACTCTTTGTTTACGTTCACTAGCCAATTTTTAATTCATTTGAAAACATTACCATCAATTCCGTGAAAATGAAGTTTAGCTACAAGTAATAATCTCCTATGTGATTAACTACTTTGTCCCGAACGATCGTCTCCATAAGCTTACCAACTACTGAAGTTAGACTAATGGGACGATAATTTCTCGGAAACGATTTGTCCCATTTTTTAAATATTGGTGTAATGTTTGCAAGTTTTCAATCGAACGAAACTTCTGCAGACTTTGACGATTTATTATTATTATTATTATTATTATTATTATTATTATTATTATTATTATTAAATATACATGTGAGAGGAGAGACTATTGTGCAGTTCATTTCTTTAAGTACCCTTGGGTAGAACTTACCTGGACGCGAGTTTTATTAGGATTAATTTTACCTATGGCCAGGAGTACTTCAGTTTCACTAATGGTAAAATCGTGAAGCTTTTAGTGATTATCACTGAGCATGACTACTACGAAAGCGGGAATGTTGTTTATATTTTCATTAGTAAACACAGAAGAGGAGAATTTATTTAAAACTTCCGTCATTTGTAAGTCATCGTAAATTTGTTTATTGTTTTCGCCTGTGAAAGGACCAAAAGTCTGCGAAGCTACTTTTCTATTCCGAGCATAATTATAAAATTCCTTCGGATTCGATTTAATTTGGTTCACTATATATAGCTCATAGTTGTGCTTCCTTTTCAAATAAGCTTTTTGCTTCGCCTTCTCAATAGCTTGTATTGGACAAATTATTTGTTTCTTTAAATTTAAAATACGCGGTCCTTTTTAACGCTAAGCTACTTTTAATTTTAGCATTCCACCATTTAGGTTTAACAAAATTTGCCAGTCTCTTTTTACGTAATGGGATATTACTTGATTCTAAACGTTTAAACTAATTAAAAAAAAGAAGTTTATGTGCCATTAATATCATCGCGAAATAGAGCATCATCACAATTATGGGTCAGTAGTATGATGATAAAAAGGTAGAGTGCAATGCAATTGCATGCAATATTGTAGCCTGCAACAGTGCAACCAAAGATAAAATATCAGTAACCGTGGCAAAAATTACCAACCTTCAGTATTATCAAAGGTTTATTTCAATCAACTGTAAAAATTGGTTGTAAACACTCCTCTACAAGGGCGGAGATCACACACAAGCAAAATATTATAGACCAGTCTGTTCAATGTCTGTGTTTATTAAATTTTTTTTACAAAATTGTAAAAAATAGGATACATCATTATTTACAATCCTATAACTATTGTCGCCGCATCAATACGCCTTCCGTAAAAATAAAACAATAGAAATGGTTATTTGAAACCTTGTGGAAAGTGCCAATGTCGCTGAAGAGAACAAAGAAATAATGACTTCCACCTTTATGGATTTGAGTAATGTTTTTCATGTGATAAATCATGATATTTTATTTAACAATCTGTGTTGTTATCGTTTCAGAAGAACTATAAGTGATTAATAGAACTGTGATTAATAGAACCGTTAAGTAATAGCGATCACAATATGGTAGAGTTTGTCCTCTCAGTAAGTCACTCGAAACCAGCTAACTCGACTAAAATTCCTGACTTCCAGCGTGCAGACTTTTGTAAATTTAGAAATGAATTGTCACTCGTCAATTGGGAAAACGTAATGGGGACCTCCAACGTAAAAATAATGAGGGAATCGTTTGAAATGGTGCTTAGGACTATAATTGAGGAATGTGCAAGATTAAGCGTGCGAAAATAACTAACAAATCCTTGTGGTTTACTTCTAGAGTAGGGGATATTATAAAGAGTAGAGATAAGGCTTATACTGTATGGTACATATGTGCGATAAAGACAATTTGTGGTTATGAAACAACTATATATCTCTAAGGCGTGAAGCGAAAAGCGTAATAAAAAAGTTCAATCGCGATTTTGAAATTTCCATAGCTCTTGACGGCAAAAAAAAATCCCAAGCGACTTTTCCAATACATTAATAATAGGAACACGGTAAAGAACGTCTTAGGACCATTGAGAAATTCTGACGGTGAGCTAGTTTCTGAAAACAAGCAAATGGCTACTTTGCTAAACGAATTTTTTATGTCAGTGTTTACAATAGAAGATGTAATGAATATTCCCACAGTCATAGACATAATACCTTTGGATAATGGTAATACTGTAGATAATATTGTGATGAGTGAAAGGGAAGTACTGCACTATATTTGTAAAATGAAAATGTGTAAATCAGCAGCAAGACCAAAAGAAAATTAATTTTGTAGGTTACGTGAGTAGTATGGCCGAAAAATGGTAGAGTGCGTATGCAATTGCAATGTTGAGCAAATAAGTGGCAGTGCGACTCCACCCCACTTGTTGCAAGGTGCCAACACCTTCCCCTCGCTCCCAGAGTGCAAAAAAAAGAAAGGAAAAAAGGGGGACTCTCCCCAGTTGCAACAAGCTGGGGGAGTCCACTTAACCTAAAAGAGAGAGAGCAGAGACTAGGGGAGAAGGTGAGACGGCCTCACCCCCTAAAGGGGTTTCACTAACTTAGGAAGGTAAGAGAGGAAGAGTGAGAGACGAAGACAGAATATCCTACGCCTGCGAGACACAGACGCATAATGGAAGCTCAGGGTAGCATCACTTGGCTTAGAACTCGAAATCCGCCAGTTGGCTTAGAAGACTTAGAAGGCGTAAATGGCAGATGTATGTGTATATATATATATAACGTTTGAGCTGCCAGATTGCGCTATTCAGATATTCTTGACGTTGGCTTAGAAATCCGTCAGTCGGCTTAGAAGGCGTAACCAGCCATTTGGTATATACATATTCCCATCTCCCCAGTTATTCCTTAATGTCGTTTATATATACAACCAAACGAATTACAAAAAACACCATTACATCATTCTGTTTATTTAGACAAGTTAAGGGAAATAATTCATGAAATATATAGGAAATAAATATACATTCAAAAATAATATACAGCAAAAATACACACATTAAGCGAAGGATATATACACATTCTTAAATAACAATATTAGTACAGGATAAAACTATATAACCATTTAATATATATATACGAGCAAATATGCCCTTATATATATAAACACCAAAACTTATATAAAAAATAATAATAGTACAGGATAAAACTATATACCCATTAAATATATATATATATATATTATATATATATATATATATATATATATATATAAACAGCAAAACTTATATAAAATCAAAATACATACACTTTATGTTCTACCGCGCTTAACTAAAATACTAAACTCGCACGTGATCGAGTCTACAGTTACATCATTGTTGCTTTGTACTATACAATAAATACGATTTAGCATTATTTCACCCCTTAAGGTGTGCGAGTGCCTATACTCGACGTAAAGTCATATCGTTCAATATTATTTTTGTGCCCACCTTACAATTGGTTGGCAAGTTATCTTTAAACACTGACAGAATACAATCAAAAGCACGCACAAAGAGGGTGTCGTTAGCTACAATATCATTGTTAAATTCAAGTTTATAAACACTCCTTTCCAATCGAAGGTTTTTCTTACCGATCCGAGCTTTTCAATGGTGAACTCTTCTTCACAACGCATAGCGGCAGTTGAAATAATCTTCTAAGTCATAACGACAGCTGCTCATTATATAAAGAAACAATTCTTCAGGGTGAACAGTGTAAGCGAACTCTGCCCTGTACCGCTCAAGTCCTTTGTACCAAAGTTCATGATATTTCGAAGAGTCTAAACCTTTTAAATAAGCATCCAGCTCTAGACCATTCTCGCCATGTTCATTCCTACATTCGGTAAACCCATCGAGCAGAGCGGTGTATGCGTATTCAAAAATCGTATCAAAATAAACCATATCCGTAACACGTGCGTCTAATATAGGTTTTAGTTTGCGGAAACCAATGATTTCAAACATTCTATCGAGGATGAAGCCGTTTCATGTGGGGACAAGAACGTTATTATCAGAAGCATTCTTCCACATCAGTCGTATATCAATGCATGGCTGATCGTTAATACACAACGTACAAACAATGGCATATGAGAGGTATCACTAATCTGTTCTCTTCTTGTACCTACACCTGCAGGTATTTTATAACGATCCTCACCCCACTTCTCAACTATCACGAAGACTCTATTCATCTCCTCAACACTTAAATAAACAACATTACGTTTACCAGAGTTTGCTTGTCTACAAGTTGTTTCAAGTACATAGTTAATGGCACCAGTTTTACGTCTGAACACACGCAATGACTTCGTCACTGACACGTCGTCTACGGCACTGAGAATGCTGCTCAAAGGAAGCTCCAGCGTTTTCTGTTGTGAGAGTGCACAACCAATCGGGTCAAGCTCTGAGATGACTATGAGCAACCGGTGCACAGTTTGGCTCGGAGACAGGTGTGGAGGAGTGAGTCATACCATGCGTTAATGTTTCGTGTACGGGTTTGTTCCAGCATGAAAGAATCATGCGAGTACTTGTACCCATTATACCGGGCAATTTTTCCGGTACATGGGGCAATATCGGTTTTAGTGTTTTATCGGAATGAGCACTAGACGTTCATTTCCACAAACTAAACACATCAACAATCCGGCGCACTCTTTGAGAGAAAAATGTGCCCGTATTTATCCTTTTTGTTTAACATTCGATACTCGTCTCTAAATTCTATTAAAAACTCACACAGGCCTTTAGCCACAACCTCACTGCGAACCTCGTCATGATATATATGAATAGTGGTAAAAGTACTTTAGCTTGTCCATGATGACAAGGTTTACATTCTCAACCGCAGGGTACGAGTACTCGGTATGATGCATCATGACATAATACCGCCTGTCACCACTCATCAACAAGACTCACTACCCATACCCGTTGTTTCTCTTCTGCACGCGTTGTTTCTTTCACCTCACGGTATATGTACGCTTTTATGCAGTTTAGCCCTACAACGTAGTCCATTACATCGTTTGTGCCGCGAAATCCGGCAATGCTCTCGCCAGAATATCCATAGAGTATTTGAACATCTTGTTCCTCAAGCTTCGCACGGTTCACTGTAGCCTTAAAAGTCTCAAAGGAGGGGGTGCTAGGCCGTCTTTCAGTATTCACTACATCTTCCGACTTTAATGAATACCACTTCATGAACGTCGAACACGCAATATCAAAAGTCACCATCACTATTTTTCGTTTACGTGCGAATTCTTCAAATATACGTCTGAGATCCAGGGCTTGCAGCGGCCGAGCACGCAAGGGTAGAGATATGCCCAAGTAGTAGCAGGGGTCACGTGACCCTTTGATTGGTCTTACAGTGGGCGAAGCTTAGGACTTTTTCCTGTACATACGCACACACACACACACACACACACACACACGGAGAAAATGAAACCCTAATTGAAACATTTACATATTCAAATATATGTAATAAATAAACATATCGTTAGCAATAGACATATAACATTCAGGTACTATGGTACCCAAAGGGTACGGTATTATAGGTGCCAGGCACCTGGTAACGTTTCTTATAGGTTTTACGACACATCTTTGTGCCCCTAAGTTCCTTCACACACCCCAGTTTCTGTGCCCGAAAACTGTGGGTGCCTACAGTCAGTTGGAGTGGTTGGTCACCCTCATCTTCTAAGCACACTAGCTCCTTCAACGAGTCAAAGTTAACGACCCGTCGCTTCACCAGGTTAAGCGTGATCCCCTTCGCCTTCACGATATATTTCAGCTCTTTCCCCACCCTCACCCGCACCCCATAAGTTTTTGGCCCTGTTGATACAAAGGAGTCAGCGTATGCACCATCGCCATACTCATCCTTGATCTCATCAGTCAACTCTCCGAGGAATTCCCCAATAGGCGGCATGTATTCACCCTCCCTCTTTGTGAATATTACGCTATCTGTGTCAGCGTACAGCACCCTCCGCCCAAGAGAAAGCAGTAGTCCCCAAAGCTTGATGCATGCACATTAGGGTGTCAATTTTGGGGGTGAAATGACTAAATTGAAAATCATGTGATTTGGTAGCAATTTAATGTAATCATTTGGCATACAAAATAATATCCTTGCTTCAAAAACAATAAAAAATAACTCCTACCTACATCAATTTTAATTCAAAAATTCAATTTTTTCTGTAAATTCGTAACAAAATAACAAATGTGCGCAAACATCCTATCAACATTTAAAGTGGCAATAAGATATCATTCAGAGTCTTTATTTGAAAGTAACCAATGCAGTCATGTCCTTTTTGCTGCGGTTCCTTGACATCAGCATTCGGCTTGCTACTTGCGCTTTGATGTAGCCTTCTCGCCTCTCATGACTGTAAACTTGACTAGCTGCTTCTGTGACCATTTTCACACATCTCTCCACACTCTGAGTGTGAGAAGGCCACTTTGGCACTTGCATTGGGGCCTCTTTAAGTTGTGTTAATTCTTTGTTTGTTATACATGTTGTCAGTGGTGGCTCCAAAACTTCCGAACTCAAGTTAACTAATTCTGACAATTTCGTGGTATTGACGTTTATCGAAGGTACCTTCCTTGTCTGAACAGAGCAGTCTCCTAGCTGGTCATCATCTAGTGATGTTCCTCTAAGCTTTAGAATGATTTCCACAGCCTCAGTTCGCTCTTTGGTACATTGGCTGCAGAGTATTGCTTGCAAAACTGTCTCTGGCCTAGCATACCAAGCGGACCTTCTCACCACAGGTAACACGATGTCCACCACTACTTTCCTTTGGGTTCTCAGTAGCTGTAATTGAAACAAGATTTGGTTGGGCCTCTCCATCCACATTGGATTAAGTTTTACATTGAACCAGTGAGGAAGATAAAACCCAATAATAAATTCAACAATCAACATCAAATGCTGTAGCATTTTGCCCTTCAGTGCATGTTTGGAAACCCAAATCCTGCAGAAACGAATCGCTGTGACTTACGGGTCCAATCTCCAAGAGAGCCAGATTTTGAGGCAACTCTCCTGATCTGATTGCTTGAACAATACGATAAGCGTAAGATTGATCCGTGCTGAGGTCTTTGATAACTTCTTCAGACAACACTGGAAGGGGAGGGCCTACTTCGACCTTTGGAAATTTTGTATTTATTTCTAATTCCGTTGTTTCATCTAGCATGTTGCCAAGGGGGCCTGACCACTTGTTGTTGCTCTTTGTAGGACCATCAAGTTCCTGGATGAGACGACGAAGAGGTAGTTCCTCTGTGTGCAAATCACATACAATCCAAACAAGCCTTCTTCCAAGTTTTTCTCTAAATGCGTCATAACACTGCCCTGCCATCCAGTGTTCACCGCAGTTGAGTCTCCACCAACGGCCTGCAGTGAACTGTCACGTCTTCTTTCTTGAAGCTAACATTATTTGATCAGCAATTGCCTCTGCATGTTTCTTGCCTTCTACTTCTGCTTCAGGAACAAAGTGAAACAAATAGCGGCCACCAGGTTTGGAACACACAGAGTAGTGTTCTTCTTTGATGAGACCGGGAAACTTTCTGTCCATTCCCTCTACCTCTAGGAGAACTTTTGTGTCATCTCTTCTTCCATCAAACAAAAGGCAAGAGAGACCTTCCTCCTTCAAATTTTTTTCATGCTGATCAGATATTTCCTTCATTATTTTTTCTTGTGCTCTTCTTATCTTATTATGATCTATCACTAAGGATGTATCCTCTCGGCTGATGAGGCCTGCATCTATCCAAGCGGCAGTGGCAATCTCTGCAGTCTCTCGTAGCCCCGTATGGTGGCGAATACTGGCAAGGGCAATGTTTGAGATGTCTTTAGTGTTGTATTTCATTCTCTTCGGCGAAGGTTCAGATGGCATTTTGGAGCTATCATCTGATGTTGCTTCTTTCTGTTCATCTGAAGAGCTTTCAAAGAAGTGAGAAGCCTCTTGATAGAGCTCTTCATCTCTTTGGGTGGTTTCTTCACTCTTCTTTTTCTTCCTTTCTTCTCTCTCTCGGATTTTCTCTTTTTTCTTAGCAATAACAATCTGTTTTTGGTTTCTGAATAGTCTGCCGAACCAATCTGCATACTTCCTTGGCCTCCTGCCTTTGTTCTCTGCGCCTTTATGAAAGCCAGCTCCAAAACAGCGATCTTCTTCTCACGAGGACAGCGACAATCAATGTGAGGGTGAGGTTCTCTTCTGCATGAGGGAGAACAATTGGCTTCAGAACACAACTCTATGGGACACTGGCAGTTAAAAATGTCAAGAAGAGTATCAAGTGTGTGCAGGAATTTATTTTTCTTTGCTAGTTTTCCTTTACCAAGTGATGTCTCAACTGCTTTGTGCCACAGCTTTGTTAATTTTAGCTCAATAGTTCTATACTGATTGAGTACAGGTGGTTTGAATAACACATTAGCTTTTTTCCACTGATGCAGAAGAGGGGGAATCATGTCCCTTATGAGCTCTTTCTCTGTGTAGTTCCTTCTATCCTTTGTATTTTGTTCACGAAGGAGTAACCGTAGTCTCAGCATGTCTCGCACTGTTGGTAGTTCTGATACGGGAAGCTCCTTGCCTGTACCGACTAACAGGCTCAAATGGCATGACGACTGACCTCTTGTCTTCAATTTTGGCATCTTAGGAATATCTGAAAAGAAAAGAAAAACATTTAAGTATTTTATATCAATTACGATGTTTCAAAGTTTAGTCATTCGATGTTCTAAAATCAATAAAAAAATATTTCATGGGATTACAACATAATTAGACAGAAGAATATGATAATAATAAATAATTGTAATAATCAATAATCCATACTTACAGTTAAACTGTAGTATTCGTCTAGTAGAATAACTATGAAGTAGGTACAAGAGCAATAACAGCAAACCACCATCTATGACATCTAAGAGGTAACTGAGGACTGAGAGTGAGGGACAGTTCTATTCATGTTGTAACTTGTACATTGTACAACTATATGACCTTGAAAACACTCCATATGCGATCAGTGGGATAATTCTGTGACAGATGAATAGTTAATCAATTTATGTCCTATTATTTAGTAAAAGAGTCAATTTCTGAAACTTTAAGGTAAAATTGATGTAGGTAAGGGTTATTTTATTTAATTTGGTTGGCCAATTTCAAGTTTTGACATGAAAAGACACTATATTTTTACTACCAAAATTGATTTGAAAAAGTTAACAAAATTGACACACCCTAATGCACATGCCGTTGTGAAGCTGGCTACAGGTATGTTTGTAACACGTGAGATATCTGTGGCCAATTCGGTGATGTACTTTATTATGTACCTGTTACCAACATTCACGATCTCCATGACCTCTTTATCGGGGCGTTGGCATAATCTCAGACTTTACTATAACTTTGGGCTAGGTGAACGTTCCCCTTGCCTGTATTCTGTGCAAATTTTCCCCAAAGACTATTTAGGCACAACTTTGCACTAAAGCGCTTGCCAGGGTTCTTAACAACTTGGGCCCGGTCAAGTTGTATCTCCTTCACGGTAACGCTGAATATAAGCCGATTTTTCACCCTCGCTCTCAACCCCTCTCGGGTATCCTGATGCTTCTAATTTATCTTTCAAAAAAGTATTTATAAACGGCGTGAAAAGGTTGGGGAGTTTCTGAAACCTCCTCATCTCATATATCTTCAATATTCTGTAACCATGGCGGACGGCTAGGGACAGCTCAGGACTTGTATATAGACCTCTGATCTTCCGCTGGTTGGTTGTGTGATTACAGGACCCATTATTCTCCTCTGCGCCCTTCGCGCACAGGAGAAACATGAATTTGTGATCTATAACGACGGGTAAGATCGGCATCCATAAATCGCGAGGGGGAAGCACGTCTACGAAAGAAAGACCGAAATAGTACTTGTTCAAATTTGTTGAGAACACCTCGATGGTGGGCAGGTCAGGTCCAACAGTGTTTCAGGTGCACCTACGGGGTACGGATTGCTCTTCATCACGTAGGGATATAAAGAACAGAAGTCGTAGTAATGGAGTTTCACGCCCTAGGTAGGTGGGAAGTATAGCTTGAATGGGTTTGTACGCCCTCCGAACACGCTATCACCGCATTTGAGAGGATCCAACACCATTGAACGCTTGATCGTGTTTATTTCTTCACGGTACTGTCCATCTGTTTCCATCCGTGCATCATACTCATGCTCCCACAAGATCTTGTGAGTGAACTGGGTGCCTATAAGTTGATCGCAGGTGCGGGTCCATGTAAGACTGTCGACAGGAGATCTACCGTGGATATCTCCTACGATTCCACACTCGGAACGTGGGCATCCATGCCACCAGCAACCGTTAAAGGAGTACACAGTCTTCTCACCAGTGGCACGGTTTTCGCTTAGACCATCAACCCAAAAAACATGACCATTGACGTTAACGGGTATTCTCCCTTGTTGCGGGCGTATTTTATGTATACTCCGGTCTGCTGCTGTATGTGTATGAGCCAGTAAATAGCCTTGTGCCCATAACTGCGAGGGTTGTTTCTGTGAATGACGGCTAAAGTGTCTTTAGGCATGAAATTGTTCTTGAACACAGTAAAGCACAATGAGGCGAGTGTGATTGCGAATTGCAACGGATTGCAGTTGAAACGGTTTATGTACATCCTTCTAGAGGCCTGGAAACATACTCTAAGCACGCTCACATCATTCACGCAATAACGCTCACATTCATCAACTATATTGTAAGGATTAGTTTCATTAAAACTGTTGTAGTAGCAGTCAAAATCGTCACGCTCATTACGTAAAGTGTCGCTAGTGAGGAAAGTGTAAGGGAAATACTCTTTTGAAACTTCGGCGGCTACACCCATCACCTTGGGTAGCTTGGCTAGTTTACAAAGTGTGAATAATAAAGTATCTTTAAGCTGAACATTACCTCTTATTTGCATCTGTATAAGTTTGTTTCCTCTTTTCAGGGGATCACCCGTGAATATTTCTGATGACTCGTGCTCAAGCAGTTCCTTATAAAGGAATTGTGTGTCAAAATTTTCCCCGTTATGGGCAAGAATATACACAGTAATTTTTTTAACTTGTCCTCTAACTTGACAATATAGGATACAAAGAGTTTCACGGGACTGTCGTGTGCGATCGTTTTAAAAACGTTTTTCCGTTTACTACATTTGTGACACTCATCACACTCGACTTCCATGCACTCATCGCAAATAGTCTGGCTTACAAGTAAATGTGGGTGAACCTCTTTTGTTTCAGGGTTTGTGTAAGTTTCTATATCGTAGCACACGGTTATACAGGGTTTATTTTTAGGCTTAGCATCTTTCATATAACATACATGCTTTACTCCGTCCGCCTTATATTTCTCATGGCATGTAGGACAGTGAATTTCATGACATTTATGCTTGAATTTCCCCCAATTATCCATCATATGAAACATACCACATTCACAGATTCTCATTTTCCTGCAAGTGCCAATTGACTTATGTAGCTCAAAGCATTTATTATTGAAAAATGTACGTCTGCACACATTACATTCCCTCTTCTCAGCTTCAACTACACGACTTTCACATTTGGAGCTTTTACACTGCTTACACTGCTCACATACCATGTGACATTCCTTACAATGCTTCACTATATCATCCGCAAACTCGAGACATCCCTCACACAAATCATGATGCCGTCCATATTTTCGACTTTTATCATAACTCGCGTAAAGGTCCCTTATATTGCGGATGGGGAGATACATTGACCCTGACAGTTCTAAAATAAGTAGAGGTCTCGCGCGATCTCTCACACAGCTTTTAAAAATATACACAGTCCTACGACGATCATCCATTCGAAATACAACTTACGAACATTCACTTACTGATCTACCCTTCTCAGCTCTTCAGGACCTATATTACAATCAAACTCAAGCTTGCAATCTGAAGCCACTTTACGAGCACGGTGCACAACCGTAGGCAATCAAATTTTTTGGGCCCGTGTATTTAGCACAGTAAACATATGGGCCAAGACTATTGCTATAAAGCCCCAACCACGATCGGCGTTTATATGCCGTCTGTAAATAGCCTGAGAATTGAAGTTAAGAGTATAAGGTGTGGCACTATGACCCGCAACACGGAATATTCCGTCAATATCTATCGTGAAGTTGTCCATGTTGAAAGCGATACTACTTTGAGAGGCCTGCATTATACGGCCCAAGATATATTCTATATCAAGAGCTGCCAAGCGTCTGAATGGTATTACTACCCAAAAATCATCTGCATCCCCGTCATCTGACCCGAACCCGAAGGACAACCTCGTCCTGATTTCACGTTCGTCGCGGTTCTGAAGGGCAAACTCCACAATACGTTCAACTACGCGCAGCAGTCCGTGTTCAACACCGTTGCTATACAGGGTTCCAGGGTCAACCCTGACTATATACCGATTTCTAGTCAGGGCCGGGGTGGGGTTAGCGGTGTGCACCAGTTCGAATGTTATACCTTCCTCTACAGAGCGAGAACCTGCTGATGTGGAGGATGTACCCGGAATTGGACAGGAATAAGGGGGTACAACTTTAATTGAGGAGGGAGCTAGCGTGGGGGTTGTGTCGTAGGACGTAGAGGACTGGGGCTCTATTACTGGGGGTTTAGCAACCGGTGCACTCCTGGCATGTTTTATATCTGACGTGGAAGGTTCTTCATCGTCGTGCCTCCGCTTTGAACTGCCACGTGGTGGAGTTACAGGTGTCGCTGGTGAGGGTTCGTCAGCGGGGGCGGAGTCTTTAACCACAACAACACTGTCATCGGGGTCGTCTTTAATATCGATGATGGGGTGCTGTACCTCATCGTCATTCACGGTTCTGTGGAAGAAGAGGAAAAACAAGTTTGTAGAATATGAGGAACATCACTTAAATTTTTATTATATTTTGTAAATGCTCCACTTAAGGGTGTGACGTATTAGAGATGGCATCTGTAGAAAAATTCAGGTTCACGAGCCCGTCCACGTGTATTATATCTGGCCCTACTGGATGCGGTAAAACTGTGTTTATGCTTAAAATCATTAAAGATAAGGGGGAGATGTTCTCAAAATTTGTGCATAAATAATATGGTGCTATTCGACGTACCAGTCAGTGTTCAACGAGTACCAAGATGGTATTTTGTTCACAAAGGTGTATATGACGTTAATTCGTTAAAGGGAAATGAGCATACAGTCATTGTAATTGACGATTTCGTGTTGGGAATGCATAAAACGTTTGCCGAGACATTTACAGTTCTCCCACCATCTTAACATAAGCGTATTCTTCATCAATCAGAATCTATTTTTCAAAAATAGATACATGCACGATGTGTCGTTAAATACACAATATCTAGTCTTATTCGCGCAACGTGTCACAGATGTATCACAAATTGGGGTATTAGCCAATTAATTGTTCCCGAATCAGCGTAAGTTGTTTTTGGAAGTTTATAAAGAAGCTACAAGTCAACGTTACGGATATTTGCTTTGTGACCTTACCCGCGAAACACGTTTAGGGTGCTTCTAAGAACGAATATATTCCCAAACGAGCCTGAAACGGTGTATATTCCAGAATGGAAAATAGGCTACAGAAATACCGTGAATTAATAAAAATCTATCATTGATTGCCCTGGACATTGCAGCAGATGTTTGTTAAAAATATCGACTCGGACTTTTTAAAATGCATCTGTAAAATCTGCCTTAATGTTATAAAATGTAATTACCAATGAAATCACCTCAGAAGGCTCGCCTACGTCGTTACAAAAACATAATATGTACGCTCGCTCGTAAAAGTCAAACTGTGGGAAAGAAAAAGCGAATTATTGTACAAACAGGGGTCATTCCTCCCAATCTTATTTTCAGTTTTGGGACCATTACTGACTAGATCAGTGGTTCCCAACCTTTTCACCACAAAGGACCCCTTTTATTTTTATTTTTTTCCCACGGACCCCATGTTTTTGAAAGATTCTGTCTACCAAACAAACTGTTTTTATTAACTAATAATTAACTCGTTTTCTCATTTTTCACTATCAAATAAAGGACATATAGTTGAGTATGCAATTAAAATACAGCGTATTAAAAAAGTATTAATAATTCCAGCCAAGAGAAAGGAAACTTGAAATTTTAGCCTGAGCGCCCTTATCGTGGATAAATGTACGATTTCCATTGGAGCCTCTCGAAATATTGAAAGCTCACGGACCCCCAGTACTACCTCCGCGGACCCCCAGGGGTCCGGGGACCCCAGGTTGGGAACCACTGGACTAGATTAATATAATGAAGAAGATGGTAGTGATTCTGCACGAGGTGGTTGCTTCACCGCAAAGTTCAAAGGGTCCAGACACGGTTCTAGAACCCCGTAAAAGCAGGCTTAAAAGAATGGAAAGCGAATTGATAGACCTATTAAACAGTGAAAAGTCACTTGATGAGAAAAGGATCTTATACCAAGAGGCTCTGCGGAAATTTCTTCATGAGTACGAAGATTATAAGGATCCGACAGAGCTCGGATTAGACACAGCGCGAGCAATGATGAGCATAGTGACATAGGACGTGAGGCCGGCGTTAGAGATGACCAACCAAAGAATAACGGAACGCAGCACATCGAGCATGTATTAAAAAGCAGTCTCCCACCAGGCATGGGTAGTAAATACTTTAGATGTATTTAAATAATAAAATGCATTACTTGAAAATAAAAGTAATTAAATACTAAATAAAATTCAGGTTTTCAAAAAGTATTTAAATACTAAATACATTACTCCTAAAATGTATTTAAATACACTTCATATACAATTTAGATACTTTTCAAAAAGCACATAAAATCACTAACATCAGCTTAGAGTCAAATAAAATCGAGACGTCGCAGAAGTAGACGCTGCAATTGTTTTGTGGCACAGAAGGCATAAAGTCCTCACTCTACTACCATCTCTGGAAGTTATTCGGAAATATTTTCCATCAAAAAGTGAGTGCAGGCGTGATTCGCTATTTTTATTTTTATTTCCACCATCAACAACTTCTATTTTACCACCTTCTTTTCCACCACTTCCACTTGCTGCAGCCATGTTACAAATGTTGTCCTCGTCTAATATGATCAATAGGCTAAGGCTAATTGCACAGTTAGCGCTGAACTTTACACAACCACATATGACGATGCCTCAGGATAGACTGCCGGCTGCCGCACTGCAGCTGTGAGTTTGTGACAATCGCCACTAGAACAGGCTGGAAGTTCCATTTTTCAAGGTGCTTCCAGAAAGTTCCAGCTTGCTGAGCCTGGAACTTTCTGGAAGCACAAACACCTTGAAAAATGTTTTACTGTGCTCTGTGGTACCAGTTAAATACTGGGTGGTTAGTACTGTACATCCTCACAAAATTGAAGTTAAAAAAAAAAGTATTTTAAAAGTGTATTTAAAAGCAGGTATTTACAAATACTAAATACTTTACGAAAGTATTTAAATACGTAATTAAATATACTCTCCAAAAAGTAGTGAGCATGGCTGCGCCGCTTTCAATTTGTACTCTGGAAGAACAGAGATACGTGGTTCGTTTTTTGTGGGCAGAAGGTGTGAAAGGAGCTGAAATTCACACACGTTTATGTGTTCAGTATAGGAATAATGCGTTACCACGGCGAAGTGTGTACGAGTGGATTCAAATGTTCAAGGAAGGTCGGACATGTGTGACAGATGCTCAGCGCTCAGGAAAACCCTTAAAATTCAACCAGTGGTGACAAGCAGGAAGAAGTCAGAGCCATGATTTTCGATGACAGAAGATTAAAAATAAAAGAAATTGCATCTTCATTAGACATCAGTCAAGGGTCAACCTATTCGATAGTTCATGACAGTCTTGGCTTTCATAAGGTTTGTGCAAGATGGGTACCCAAACAGTTGACAGAAGAGCACAAGCGTAATCGTATGGACGTCTGCTCTCGTCTTTTGGCGCGGTATCATAATGAAGGTGAAAACTTTTTGGAGCGCATTATCATTGGAGATGAAACCTGGATTCATCACTATGAACAAGAAAACAAATGACTGAGCATGCAATGGAAGCATGCAACATCTCCCGTTGCAAGGAAGTTCAAAGCGCAGCCGTCAGCAGGTAAAGTTATGCTAACACTGTTTTGGCACGAGGCCTCATCCTTGAACATTATCTAGAGCGTAGAACTACAGTAACAAGTGCATCGTATTCTGACATGCTTCGGAATGAGTTAAAGCAAGCAATTCGCACAAAACGGAGAGGGAGATTGTCGGAAGGTGTTATTCTGTTACACGACAATGCGCGCCCTCATACCGCTGCACAGACTAGAAAATGCCTTCAGGAACTTAAATTTGAAGTTCTCAACCATCCAGCCTACAGTCCAGACCTGGCACCTTCGGATTTTTACCTGTTTGGGCCACTAAAAGACGCTTTGAGTGGTCAGCGATTGGAAGGCGATGATGACCTGAAGGAGGCGGTGCATGACTGGCTACGCACACAGCCAAAAACATTCTTTTGTGATGTTAGGAAGCTTGTAGATCGCTGGACTAAGTGTATTGAGAAACAGGGAGACTATGTTGAGAAGTGATGTGTCTATAACACTGGGCAACACGTATTTTATTGAATGATATCTGACACTTGATTCTAGGTAATTTGGGTGCGCTGAATACGAATTTCAACTCGGTTTGGCTCTATCAGGTCCTGATTCTTGTCGACAGCCTATGTGCCATTTTCCAGATTTTTCAAATTAGGACTAAAAAATTAAGTCATGTGTTAAATTTTTTTTTCAAGTTTCATGAATACAAGCAGTTCAAACTACAGTAAAATTACATTATAACGATAGAAATGACTTAAAATAAAAACAAACAGATATGAAGCTTTCACTGTGGCAAAAATTTTCTTTTGTAAGACTTTCTAGCGTATTTGCTTGTTGATGGCAGGTCTCTTTTCAAGCACCAGCAGTAATCAGCCATCATGTGGGAATCCCAGCGGCCTTGGTACCGTTCCTCCATAATTTTGATATCTTGGTGGAATCTCTCCCCTTGTTCGTCACTTACATCACCTAAATTACTTGGAAATTGGTCAAGATGGCTATTCAAAAAATGCATTTTTATGCTCATATTGCAACCTAACTCTTTGTAGTCCCTTAAAGTTTTTTTACGATTTCTTCGTAGTTATCTGCCCTATAATTGCCTAAAAAGTTTTCTATCAAGTCCACGAATGAGAACCAGCCATTTTTTTCGCGTTCATTCATGACATTAGGAAAATTGCTGTCTTTAATCATTGTTCTTATTTGTGGACCGTCGAAAATTCCCGCCTGATTTTTTCATAACTTAAACTTGGAAATTTTGAAGTTATGTATTTGAAACACTCGCCGTTCGTATCTAAAGCTTTTACATATTGTTTAATGAGGCCTAGTTTTATATGCAGAGGAGGAAATATGATTTTACAGTATCTCTGCTCACTAAAGGTGGATTAATTACGTTTTTTTCTCCGACAGTAAGTGATGTTCGTGCTGGCCAGATTTGTTTGAAATAATGTTCTTCCTTGGCTCTGCTGTCCCATAAGCAAAGGAAGCAGGGATATTTAGTATACCCTCCTTGTTGTCCTAGCAGAAAATTAACCATTTTTAAGTCAACACATATGATCCACTCGTGCTCCCTATATTTGATAAGATTTAAAACCTTTTCTATATGTTCATACTTTTCTTTTAATTTTGTTGAGTGCCCAATCGGTATCGAGCCGTATAGATTGCCATTATGCAACAACACACACTTAAGACTTCTTTTCGAACTGTCTAAAAACAAGCGCCAATCATTTGCATCGTAAGACTCAACCCCATCTTCTTTAACAAACCAACTATGTCGCAGCAATATACTAAACTATCCTCTGTTCTAAAATATTTAACAAGTTCTTCTTCTCTTTTTCTGTAAAATGAAATGTATGTGTTTGAAGTAAGCAAGTTTTTCTCTTTAAGTCTTGAAGCTAAAATTTCCGCAGCCTTTTTTGGCAAATTTAGATCCCTTACAAGATCATTCAACTCGGCCTGGTTAAACTTTTGCGGATCGTTTTGACTTTCAAATACGCTGGGTCAAAATCGGTGTCTGACTCCTCAAAGTGCATAACAATATTTTCAGGAACATCTTCAACTAATTCTTGAGTTGGCAGACCCTTAAATTTTGGAATGGGGATCTCATTTGAATGTAGCACAGGTCGTATCGCGGTGTCGAAATTTGGGTACTCGATACAATGTTTATTTTCTTAGTGAAGTCCGAAGTCTTGACAAAGCAAAGGTAGCAATCGGTCTCGTGGTTAGTAGGCTCTCGCCACACCTGATATGGAAAAAAAATTGTAAAGCGTTAACAAAAGCGACGAGAGACTTGTTTTTATGAATTTTATCAAAAGTTATCACCCAAACATTTAACATTTCTATGTGTTTCAACCTTATGCAATATTTGAGATTCTTATAAACATTTCTGTAAATTTTTGTTTATGTACCTAAGTTACAATTACATTTAGGTAAGTTACAGTATACTAGTGATTAAATTACGTAGTTTTATGAAATCATAAACTTACCATCGGAACTCCAAAAGGTATTTTTGAATCCGAACCCTTCGTCCAATGTCGCAGTCTTTCAATGCATATAGTGCAGGCTTTATGTGGAGCCACGATTTATCTTGGTCCCCCAGTTTTATGCCAAAATAAGCTAAGTAAGCTCTTTTTACGAAGTCAGTTATATTTGCTCGTTGATGTGGAAGTGTAAAATTTCCACATATATAACAGAAGGAATCAGGGTTGTTTTTGCATTTGAACTTTCTAGTGCTTGATGACATATTGCTTGATTATTCTGCCAATTTGTAAAGGTATTTAAAGCCCTTAATTCATATAAATTTAAGAAAATCTGAAATATAAACACAAAAATTAGTTTAAATAGGTACTTATTATGAAATAGGTACTTACAATCTATGAAATTAAACTAGAAACACGGATGAGTAGGTACAATATAAATTACGTCTAATTAAATCAACTATATTAAATCACGATGACAAAATTACTCACTAAATCATATGCCAATTCAAAATTATGTTAATGCCCAAACTTAATTTACTAACTCAACTGACTGACTGACTGACTGACTGATTGAATTGACTGATTAACTCTGGAAACGAGTCGCTTTTATATATTTTAGTTGTCCCTCTAGAATACTCTACAGAGAACAGGAACGCTCGAGAAAATTTTAGAATTCTATGATATTTTTAGCTTAATTTACTAATATTAAAATGGGTTAAAAATGACAAAATTAAAAATATTTTTAGGGTGTTACATATAAAAATATACATAATACAACAAAATACCATAACAATAGGTACAAATACCTAGATAAAAACTAGTTGCATATCATATGTGTAACTGCAAAAAGACTTAGCGAGTATTGAGAAAAAAACCTTTTATGAATACGACGAAAGAGGAGGGGTGTTGAGCAAAATCAGGACCTGATAGAGCAAAACCGAGTAAAGATTCGTGCTCAGCGCACCCAAATTACCTAGAACTAACTGTCAAATCTAATTCAATAGACAAAAAGTTGAAATTTGTTCCCCAGTGTAATCTATCAGATGTGAAAACAAAATTGTGAAAATAAAAAGTGCCGATATATATATATAGGAAGAGAGTTACAAGGAGTTACAGTAAGAGAAAATGCAGGATAGGGTTGCAAGGGTTAAGCACTGAATGATACGATGTATATAGCCTGAGAATGAATCACAAACTAAATTATTACATAATTACTCACATCTCAATGACCTCTTCATCCGCTGGTTCTTTCTCGCCGTCACAAATTTCTTTCTCCATCGGCCGCTGCGAAAAGATGGAGCGTAGTCACTGCAGAGAGGTCCCCGTCTTCAAACAATTGCGGAGAGCAGTAAAGCTGATGTGTCTGACTGGAAGTGTCCATGATGAGAGAATGTGTAGTTACTCATTGATAAATCACTGTTGTGGGATCCAGCTGAAAATGTTCCCTTTTATATACGTGACCCCGATTGGCCCCACTCCTAATATTCGATTCGCGAGTTTCCTGTTGGCTGTCAGAGAATTTGGGTGTGGCTGTAACGTAAAGTTTTCCACCAACCAGAGACCATGGATTCATTCTCATGCCCACCCATTGGGTTGTAATTGGACGAGCCGCGAATTCTGGGGGGGCGGGTCTTTGTCAAATATAACTTATTCATTCCATAGGTTATTTTGTTTTAAAAATCATATTAATGCTTTTTATGTTATAGTTTAAGGACAAAATTGCATATTAAAGATAAATTTGTACTGAAACAAAATAATTGGCCAAAAGAGGAAAAATGAAATAGTTACCCCGAAATAGAATCTATTTTGTTTTAAAAATCATATTAATGCTTTTTATGGTATAGTTTAAGGATAAAATTGTATTTTAAAGATAAATTTGTATTGAAACAAAATAATTGGCTAACAGAGGAAAAAATGAAATAGTTACCCCTAATTTAATTTCTATTTTGTTTTAAAAATCATAATAATGCTATAGTTGAAGGATAAAATTGTATATTAAAGATAAATTTGTATTGAAACAAAATAATTGACCAAAAGAAGAAAAATGAAAGGTAAATTTTTACAAGTGTACATTACAGGCTTTGTAAATCAAAACTATGTTTTTATGATGGTTTTTGTGGTGAAAATTAGTTTTGGTATTAAACTTAGATTATCTTATTCGATTTTTTGTATAAAAGATCGCCAACCAAACGTTAAATTGGCCTCGTGGTGTTCCACCATGAGAAGCTTAATAGAAAAACGATGAGCGTTGCCCTTTTTTTGAGATCTTGTCAGTCTACCCCCTGGCCCCATAAACGTATGCTTAATAGCTCTGTCTATTCGGTCGTATTTAGAAGCCTTGTCGGTTTATCCCCTGGCCCCATAAACAAACGTATTTGTTTATGCTTAATAGCTCTGTCTATTGGGTCGTATTTAGAGACCTTGTCGGTCTACCAAGAACTGGTACGTAAAATGCCGTGGGTAAGGCGGGTTCGGTCAGGTGTTGGTAAGTAATGCCGTACGTACGGCGGCTGTGTAATACTATGTTACTGCTGATATTGTCTTAAGGTCAAGACATCTCGGCTACGTGGTGTTGATGAGATAAGCTCCTAAAAGTCTATACTTAGACGATTGGTTGTAGCCCTCATCTCACCATGTACTGATGATAGGATGAGCTCCTAAAAGTCTTTATTTATTCCGTGTTACGGACAGTTATACTGTGGCGACATTCTGAGGTAACTGTCGGTTTAGGCCTTCTAATGGCTGTGATCATTACTACTCCAAATGGCTGGTTACGCCTTCTAAGCCGACTGACGGAGTTCTAAGCCAACTGTCAAGAATATCTGAATAGCACAATCTGGCAGCTCAAACGTTTTATATATATATACACATACATCTGCCATTTACGCCTTCTAAGTCTTCTAAGCTAACTGGAGGATTTCGAGTTGTAAGCCAAGTGATGCTACCCTGAGCTCCCATTATGCGTGTGTCTCGCAGCTTCTCCCCCAGGCTCTTCTCTCTCTCTCTCTCTTTTCTCTCTCTCTCTCTCTCTCTCTTAGGTTAAGTGGATCCCCCCCTTCTTCCTTTCTTTTTTTTGCACTCTGGGGGTGGGGGAGTTGGCACCTTGCAACAAGAGGGGTGAGGTGGGTGGCACCGGCATTCATTTGATCAAAATTGCAATTGCATATGCACTCTACCAAATTCGGCCATACTACTTACGTGGCATGTGATCCAACGGCAATTGGTCATTATTTGGTAGTTGTGAACGAAATTTTTTAGCTAATGATGTGAAATGGTTAGTGATAGAGAGTGCAATAGTGATATCATCGGTGATCATTTTATTACCAATATTTATTTTTTCTATTTTTTTTCTATTTCTACTGTTCTTTTTAATTCTGCTTTTGATAAGATTGTTTATAGTTAACCATATGTTCTTCATGTCTCCTTTATGCTTGGGAAATTGAATGTCATAATCATGTTTTGAAATTTTGATTTAGTTAATTTGTTTCTGTATTGTGCAGAGCTGGGCAGTATTTAAATACATTTGTATTTAAATACGTATTTAAATACATTTGTGTATTTAGAACTGTATTTATAAATACATTGTTTTTCATGTATTTAAATATAGTATTTAAATACTTTAATGAGTATTTAAATACAATGTATTTAATACTCAAAATATAAAAATGTAAATACTTTTACTGGTTTAATACACGTTCTGTACTAGCACAGTACGACGCGTCGACAGTGTAGTACAGCATGGTTCATGTTTCAACGTGTCAGTTCAATCAGTTGTGTGCCACTCTTAGTCGAAAGCGGTTGATTTCTTTATCGTGTGCATGTCAGGCTTCAACAAGCAAATCGGTGAATCAAACAGTGATATATCTGCAGATAACAATTTAGTGCACCCTATGTTTGATGGAAAATACTTTAAAATTAAATCTAAAGACGGTAATAAGGTAAAGTGCACCTGCTTGCTGTGTAAACACGAAGTCTCTGCTGCAAGCAATGCTACAACGAATCTGTACACTCATCTGAAGGTAAGTGTTTTTTTAGACATCAAAAATAGCTTTAAAATGTATTTAAAATGTATTTACAAATGTATTTAAATACAATTGATGTATTTTGTATTTAGTATCTAAATACATTCGTAAAATGTATTTAGTATTTAGTATTTAAATACATTTCTCCCATGTATTTAGTATTTAAATACATTCAGTGTATTTATTGCCCAGCTCTGGTATTGTGTATACGGTAGTTTAGGATTTTATATTGTAGTTGCAGTTTGAACAATTTGTTTCTATTTTTAACTAAATTAATGATATCTGGAGTGATCCACAGTTTTGCCATACTTATGGGAGAAATTGTTTTCTCCTTAAAGGAAAGCAGTTGTTAAAAATATCAAAGGAGTCATAGAGGAGCTGAAAGATATGGTCTGCGTTGTCCGTGGTATCAGCACAGTCCAATTGGGAATTTCCTACAGCCTCAATAGATTTTCTTTTGTTAACCTCAGAAAATATTCTATATGCTATGGTTGTTCTGCAAGTACAGTAGTCTGTACATTATTGTATATAATGTAAGTAGGATAATGATTACTAATGACTGAAGTTATAATTCCAGAATTTACAAGGGCTTTACAATTTAAAATATATTATCAACTGAAGACTGTGCTATTCGGTTACCACATATGAAGACGCCGATGAGCTTAGTAATAATATGACAAAGACAGAGTGATTGTATTGTTATATTGTTATGGTGTGTTCTCTAAAGTGGTACAATTGTAACGGTAATCTTTTTTTCTCTAAAGTGTTCTCTTTGTGTTCTCTAAAGTGGTACAATTGTAACGTTCATTTTTTTTTTTATTTCAGATTGAAGGGTAACATGGCTGAGCGTTTAACACTGCCTGAGCGTGCCCAGTTGGCGGCACGGTACGAAGTTTGGCAATCTGTCGTTCGAGTTCAAAGATGGTGGCGGGCCATTCACGGACCACGTGCCCAAGTGGACCCGAAAACAATCAAGAACTGCCACTCGAAGCTCATGACCACGGGGTCTGTGGCAGATGTTCGAAGATGTGGTCGCCCTTCGACATCCAGGGCCCAGGAGACGGTGCAGGCAGTTCAGGAAATGTTCGCACGGAGTCCACGAAAGTCAACTCGCCAGGCAGCTCGGGAAAGTGGACTCTCCCGCTACTCAGTGCGAACTGTGCTGAAGAAGGAGCTGAACTGGCGTGCGTGGAAGCCGCATTACTGCCAATCTCTCTCGGACGAGGACTGCGACATTCGCATGGAGTTCGGGGAAATCATGCTGGCTTGGCATGAAGACTGGCCCCATCTCTTCCGCAACATCCTCTGGAGCGACGAGGCGGTGTTCCACGTCGGAGGCTTTGTCAACCGCCACAATTGCCACTACTGGGCAGGAGAGGATCCCATGGTTACCGCTGAAAAACGGCAGAATCGGTTCAGTGTAACGGTGTGGTGTGGTATGACCTCAGATCAGGTTGTGGGCCCGTTCCTTCTGCGCAACACCATGAATGCTGAGCGGTACCTTGCTATGTTGCGAAACGAGGTCTGGCCGGTTGTCAGCACATGGGAGAACTCGACGATCTGATATTTATGCAAGATGGCGCCCCTCCGCACTTCGCTCTTGTTGTCCGTGAGTGGCTGGATGCCCACTTCCCTGGGCGTTGGATGGGTCGTCGTGGTCCACATCAATGGCCAGCCAGGAGCCCCGACTTGACACCGTGCGACTTCTTTCTTTGGGGGTGGGTAAAGGAAGAAGTCTACCGCACCAAACCGAGGACATTGGAAGAACTGGAGGACCGAATTCGGGAAGTCATGTCCTCCATCCCGCCGGAGTTCCTGCTAAAGTCAGTGGACGCCATTCCTGGGCGGCTCCAGAAGCTGGTGGAAAGAGTTGGAGCCTACATTGAATTTTACAGAAAACCTACCATGTATGCCTACCTTTTCATATTATTTTATATATATATATATAACCACCATATATATATATATATATATATATATTCCTTTTCCGTCCGTCAAATTGTAACAAGATTAGAGCATAAAAGAAAGCCTAAAAAAACTGAGTAAAATGAAAATAAAATGAAATAATAAAATAATAACATAACATAATAAAAAAATTTGTGTGTGTGCCGCAAAAAGTTTTGGGACACGCGGTGGGTTAGCCTCGTTTTGCAGATTGATATTAAATGCTGTTACTGTATATCCTATGTCCTCCATTATATAAAAAGGAATGAAGTTCAAGTGTCACATATTTACACTATTACGTACCATCTTTGAACAGATCTTAACGATGGAATATCGCAACTACACATTTTTTGATATGATATCAACAATCACTCTAATGTACTTGAAACGCTTTCTTTGCTTCATTTTCTCTCTCTCTCTCTCTCTCTCTCTCTCTCTCTCTCTCTCTCTCTCTCTATATATATATATATATATTATATATAATATATATATATATATATCATACTAAGATTATTCCTGGATGGAATGATTTTATTGCCCCCTGAAGAGGGAATCGAAAAACGCCTATGATTTGTGGTGCATTCATGGTAGACCCAGATTAGGACCAGTATACATGAATATGTGTAGATATAGGGGTTAGTATAAGGCGGCCATAAGGTGATGTAAACAGGAAGAAGAGTCTATTCGAGCATCAAAAGTCTGTGAAGCTCGCATAAATAACGATAATAACAAATTTTGGAAATTTGTTAAGAATCAAACGGGTGTCAAAAGTGTCCTCCCTCCGACAATCGATGGGGGTGTCGGGGGAGGATGAAATTGCAAAGCTGTGGAAAAACTACTACTCTAACATTCTTAACAGTGTGAGTAGGGATAATCTAAAGATAGATTGCAGCGAAACGCCTGTGGGAGGGACAAGGGAAAATACTTTGATATCAGTTCCTGAAGTAAAGAAGTTAATTAAAGAGTTAAAGACTGGTTCTGCGTCAGGGGTAGATGACCTATCGAATGAGCACTTAAAATATGCCAATGACGTAGTATGTCTGCATATATTATTGCTCTTATCAGCCATGGTTGCTCATAGCCATATCCCTGGTCAAAAATAAGTATGGAGACATTCTGTCCAGCAATAATTACAGGCCTATTGCTGTCGCTTCCTGCTTCACGAAACTACTAGAAAAACTCTTGTTACTCCGATTAAATGATTACCTATGGACATCTAATCAGTTTGGTTTTAATCCTTTCACTCACTGGGTAGACAATTGCGTAGCTGAAAAATAAACCATATTGATTCTTAGATAACCATACATAAAGCCAATTTCTTTTTTACCCTATGTCATAATTCGTGAGCGAAAGAGATAAAAGGTCCCACTCAACTAACCTATGTATCTATGTACTTAAAGAAACAATATCTAAATACATTGACAGCAATTCAACTATTTATAGCTGTTTCCTAAATATAAGTAAGGCATATGATAGAGTGAACCACAATATTTTATTTTAAAAACTAGAAGACAGGACGGTTCCCATGTACATATTAAATTTATTGAAATTTTGGTATTCCCACCAGTCTTTTACTGTTAGGTGGAGCAATGTACTATCCGAATGTTTTGGCTCCTCTTGCGGTGTGAGACAAGGCTCCTTGCTCTCACCTATGCTGTTTAATGTGTATATTGACGGATTAATTGCTTCATTTAATGAGACAAAAGTGGGATGTTGTACAAGAGTTTAAGTATTTGGGTCAAACTATTACCAGCTCCTTGAGTGATGACTCGGATATAAGAAAACAATCTCGAAGCCTTTGTGCTAAAGCGAATATGGTTTAAGGAACTTACGGTTCTGTACAAGTAAAGCTGAAGACACTCTTTCGTACTTTCTGCAGTAATATACACGGACAGTAACTCTGGGTGAATTATAAAAAAGTTTCTGACAGAACTCTAAATTTGCTGTACAACAGGTCTTTTAGACTCTGACATAAATTACCCCCAAGATGCTCAGCTTCGCAAATGTTTTCTACCAGCAATGTCCCGAACTTCCCAGAGGCAACAAGACGTGCTCAATACAGTCTAATACAAAGAATTAAAAACTCAACCAACCCGATTATCCAAGCTATCCATAAGTCCTGCAGTTTATCCTCTAAGCTATGGACTTCTTGGTACGAAAACGTCTGTCTGTAGCTCCACTTAACTTTGACATTACTGTATTATTTCTAATCAAGTGTATATATTTTTATCCTTAGTATGTGAACTGTCATTGTACTAATAATATTTGTCATATTGATTATATGTAGGACTTGTAGGGTGCCAACAAACCTTTTCATTTTCATCTTCATTTTCATATATATATATATATACTGTATATATAATCATGCGGGTTGCTTCTACAGAGCTTCAATTTAATATTTAGGAGAAATCCAATGACAAGGAGAAATGTAAATGCCATGAAAAGTCTTCTTTAATGCGCAACGTTTCGAGCAATACGCTCATCTTCAGGCTGTATGATAACAATGTGAAATTAAAATCAATAATTGAATGAAAAACAAGACAAAGAAAATTTCTATAACCTATTCATAAAGGCAAATTTTAAGAGACTGAAAAAAGAGGGTTAAATTCTAAGTTATACAGGTTTACATATAAAATTAAGAAGCTATTTTTAAATACATATAGTAAATGTGAAATTAATACACTGGAAAAATTAACAATAGTACACTGGAATAATGAAACTAACTAACCTTTCACTGCAATTTCCGAGGCTAAACTGATTTAAGCAGAGGCAAAACGAGAAAACATAAGATAAGATAAGATAAGATAAGATAAGATGGTGAGGGCGATTGGGGAAGGGGGGATTATAAGGAATTGGGGAAGGAGGAGGGATTATAAGAAGTTTAAAGGGACAGCTGATGAGTCAACATTTAGCGTAGGGGTCAAAGTTTTAATGTAAAGCGATTCCAAAATTCTGAGTGAGTTGGGACAAGTATTACAACCAAGAATTTTAAAATTGTCTAAAGTGACATCAGTTTTACATTTTATACTGTGTTCCCGAATACTAGAAACTTCTTTAGTTTTTAAAATTTTACCTGTTCGGCCACTTATTCCCATATGCGAATAAAATCTAGCCCTGAGAGAGCGAACAGTGCTGCCAATGTAATTCCCAAGGAGACACCTAGGGCAGGTAAATAAATATACAACACCGCTACGCAACGAGTCAGGGGTTCGATCCTTCGCTGAGAAAAAGCTACCTAAAGACGTTTTATTAATAAATATGATGCGGAAATCAGTATGATAAAAAAATTTCCTTAACAACTTTGTAAATTTAAGCTTAAATTCCTTATTCAAAGGACCCATTTCAGGTACCAAGAAATATTTTATATCCTTCGGCACTGTAATACAAGGAAGTTGAGGGCTATAAACATTATTTAAGAAGGATCTAATTAGTTTATCTACATATTGAACAGGAAAACTATTATTGGTAAAGTATGATCTTAGATTATTAAATTCATCATTAAGTAAGGTAAAACTAGAGGTCAAATTATATCCTCTGAACAGGAGAGTTTTAATACAAGACATCTTATAGTTGAAATCAGTAAAACTAAAAAAATTCATGCCCAAACCAGTGAAAGTGGGTTTCCTGTAAACTGATGTAGTAATAGAATCACCGTTTTTCGAAATTAAAAGATCTAAAAAGGGAGGGAGCCATTTTTCTCAGTTTCCATTGTATACGTTATATTGGGGTGCAAAGAATTTAGGAAGTTAAAGAATTGTTGCGCTTGTACCGCATTATCAAAGACAGCTATCGAATCATCAACGAAGCGTCGATAGAAAATTGGCTTGAGATGAGTGGGAGATTGACTAAAAATTACACTTTCTAAATGAGTCATAAAAAATCAGCTGCTAACGGTCCGACAGGTGATCCCATCCCTACACCATCAATTTGTTGGTAAACCTTATTGTTGAAAGTAAAATAGCATTGTTTGAAGACCAATTCTAAAAGTTCCTTAAAATGAGACAATGAAAAACCATGAAAAATATCAACCGAGCTGAAAACCCTATCTAAAATAATGGCAATAGTTTCAGATACAGGTACATTTGTGAAAAGCGACTTTACATCAAAACTGACAAAAAACTTTTTTGAATCGAAGTTCTCACCAAGAAGGTCTTTTTGGAATTCAAACGAGTTATTTATAGTGTAAGCATTTTTCGCAAAGGGTGACAGGAGACGAACAACAAATTTTCCAATTGAAAGGTGGGTAAGTTATACGAAGCTAAAATAGGACGGAGAGGTGTTCCAACTTTATGGATTTTAGGCAAACAGTATAATTGAGCAAGATTTGCACCAGATGCGAACAACTGAGAGTAAGTATCGTTTTTATTATCTTTAAGGACTTTAGTCGTGACAGAAATCTATTAACCTGGTCTTCTAACCTTACAATGACTTTATTGACAGGTTCAAGAATTTGTTTGAATTTAGTAAGATCACTTAGGATTTCATTAGTTTTGTTTATGTAGTCCGATTTATTCAAAATAACCACTCCGTTACCCTTGTCCGGTCTAGTCACGACAATCTCCTGGTTCTTTGCCAAATTCTTAATACACTGCAAATCACTCTTCCTAAATATGAAAGATTGAAATTTAAGATTTCTAAGTTTATGAAAAAATTCTTGAGTTAGATTTGCGAACTGACATTTGAAATTATTGAATTCACCCACATGGGGAACATTTTTCAAGCCTCCTCCTTCCCCAATTCCTTATAATCCCCCCTTCCCCAATCACCCTCACCATCTTTTCTTATCTTATCTTATCTTATCTTATCTTATCTTATGTTTTCTCGTTTTGCCTCTGCTTAAATCAGTTTAGCCTCGGAAATTGCAGTGAAAGGTTAGTTAGTTTCATTATTCCAGTGTACTATTGTTAATTTTTCCAGTGTATTAATTTCACATTTACTATATGTATTTAAAAATAGCTTCTTAATTTTATATGTAAATCTGTATAACTTAGAATTTAACCCTCTTTTTTCAGTCTCTTAAAATTTGCCTTTATGAATAGGTTATAGAAATTTTCTTTGTCTTGTTTTTCATTCAATTATTGATTTTAATTTCACATTGTTATCATACAGCCTGAAGATGAGCGTATTGCTCGAAACGTTGCGCATTAAAGAAGACTTTTCATGGCATTTACATTTCTCCTTGTCATTGGATTTCTCCTAAATATTAAATTGAAGCTCTGTAGAAGCAACCCGCATGATTATATATACTCAAGGTATGGACAAGATGGCCTTAGGGCTTATCGCCATGTTTGGAAGACTTCACGAAAGTTTCTCAAGTCAAAACTGGACTGTTATTTTCTTGAAATGTGTCGGACCTGCAGGGTTTTCCCGAAATTTGTTTACTTCAAACTCTACCGTGACAATCTATATGACTCTGAATTTTATCAATCGTCCCTGGAATATTTATTAAATAATGAAATTAATTATAAAATCAAAATTTCAGACTCGCATAATAAGTCTCTTGGGCATTATATAACTACTCTTAAAAATACCTTTTCGTTGTTGGACTATTTATTAATAATTTCTCTTGTACAACGTGAATTAGAAAAATTTCACTCTACCATCTTGGAAACACATGAACGTAAGTTAAAGGCTTTGGGAATGAATTCACCAAATTTTTTCAATTCAGATAAGGTAATTTCGAATCTTTCTAGTTACACACTCTCCCCTCGGGAAAAGTTTTTACTGTCACTTGGTTTGCAATTTAAGCTTCCGTTGTTCCAAATATATAAGCCTTCGTTTTTTCTTTACTTTGAAAAATTTTTTAATGGCTTGAAAAATGTTCCCCATGTGGGTGAATTCAATAATTTCAAATGTCAGTTCGCAAATCTAACTCAAGAATTTTTTCTAAACTTAGAAATCTTAAATTTCAATCTTTCATATTTAGGAAGAGTGATTTGCAGTGTATTAAGAATTTGGCAAAGAACCAGGAGATTGTCGTGACTAGACCGGACAAGGGTAACGGAGTGGTTATTTTGAATAAATCGGACTACATAAACAAAACTAATGAAATCCTAAGTGATCTTACTAAATTCAAACAAATTCTTGAACCTGTCAATAAAGTCATTGTAAGGTTAGAAGACCAGGTTAATAGATTTCTGTCACGACTAAAGTCCTTAAAGATAATAAAAAACGATACTTACTCTCAGTTGTTCGCATCTGGTGCAAATCTTGCTCAATTATACTGTTTGCCTAAAATCCATAAAGTTGGAACACCTCTCCGTCCTATTTAGCTTCGTATAACTTACCCACCTTTCAATTGGCAAAATTTGTTGTTCGTCTCCTGTCACCCTTTGCGAAAAATGCTTACACTATAAATAACTCGTTTGAATTCCAAAAAGACCTTCTTGGTGAGAACTTCGATTCAAAAAAGTTTTTTGTCAGTTTTGATGTAAAGTCGCTTTTCACAAATGTACCTGTATCTGAAACTATTGCCATTATTTTAGATAGGGTTTTCAGCTCGGTTGATATTTTTCATGGTTTTTCATTGTCTCATTTTAAGGAACTTTTAGAATTGGTCTTCAAACAATGCTATTTTACTTTCAACAATAAGGTTTACCAACAAATTGATGGTGTAGGGATGGGATCACCTGTCGGACCGTTAGCAGCTGATTTTTTTATGACTCATTTAGAAAGTGTAATTTTTAGTCAATCTCCCACTCATCTCAAGCCAATTTTCTATCGACGCTTCGTTGATGATTCGATAGCTGTCTTTGATAATGCGGTACAAGCGCAACAATTCTTTAACTTCCTAAATTCTTTGCACCCCAATATAACGTATACAATGGAAACTGAGAAAAATGGCTCCCTTCCCTTTTTAGATCTTTTAATTTCGAAAAACGGTGATTCTATTACTACATCAGTTTACAGGAAACCCACTTTCACTGGTTTGGGCATGAATTTTTTTAGTTTTACTGATTTCAACTATAAGATGTCTTGTATTAAAACTCTCCTGTTCAGAGGATATAATTTGACCTCTAGTTTTACCTTACTTAATGATGAATTTAATAATCTAAGATCATACTTTACCAATAATAGTTTTCCTGTTCAATATGTAGATAAACTAATTAGATCCTTCTTAAATAATGTTTATAGCCCTCAACTTCCTTGTATTACAGTGCCGAAGGATATAAAATATTTCTTGGTACCTGAAATGGGTCCTTTGAATAAGGAATTTAAGCTTAAATTTACAAAGTTGTTAAGGAAATTTTTTTATCATACTGATTTCCGCATCATATTTATTAATAAAACGTCTTTAGGTAGCTTTTTCTCAGCGAAGGATCGAACCCCTGACTCGTTGCGTAGCGGTGTTGTATATTTATTTACCTGCCCTAGGTGTCTCCTTGGGAATTACATTGGCAGCACTGTTCGCTCTCTCAGGGCTAGATTTTATTCGCATATGGGAATAAGTGGCCGAACAGGTAAAATTTTAAAAACTAAAGAAGTTTCTAGTATTCGGGAACACAGTATAAAATGTAAAACTGATGTCACTTTAGACAATTTTAAAATTCTTGGTTGTAATACTTGTCCCAACTCACTCAGAATTTTGGAATCGCTTTACATTAAAACTTTGACCCCTACGCTAAATGTTGACTCATCAGCTGTCCCTTTAAACTTCTTATAATCCCTCCTCCTTCCCCAATTCCTTATAATCCCCCCTTCCCCAATCGCCCTCACCATCTTATCTTATCTTATCTTATCTTATCTTATGTTTTCTCGTTTTGCCTCTGCTTAAATCAGTTTAGCCTCGGAAATTGCAGTGAAAGGTTAGTTAGTTTCATTATTCCAGTGTACTATTGTTAATTTTTCCAGTGTATTAATTTCACATTTACTATATGTATTTAAATATAGCTTCTTAATTTTATATGTAAATCTGTATAACTTAGAATTTAACCCTCTTTTTTCAGTCTCTTCAAATTTGCCTTTATGAATAGGTTATAGAAATTTTCTTTGTCTTGTTTTTCATTCAATTATTGATTTTAATTTCACATTGTTATCATACAGCCTGAAGATGAGCGTATTGCTCGAAACGTTGCGCATTAAAGAAGACTTTTCATGGCATTTACATTTCTCCTTGTCATTGGATTTCTCCTAAATATTATACTGTATATATACACAAAAATTTCGAACCCGGGCCCTCTGACTCGGAGATACGGGTGTTGACCATTCTGCTACAACAGGAAAAATTTAATAACAATCTGGCGACATTTTATCACCTGAAGGAAACCCGTAACGCTCTCGCGTTTAAAGTTAAAGGGTCTGAGTTCGAATCCTGGTGAGGGATAAATTTTGCATTTGCAAAAATGCGAGGTTATATATATATATATATATATATATATATATACGGTGTAACAAAAGTCCGTTTTTATAGGTAAATAAGATATAACAGGATTGAACGAGAAAAAGGAGTAGAAATGTGTCAGAGACGATTAGAAATGTGTCAACGGCTATATGGAATGCAATTTGAGCATGTACTGGATTAATTGGTAAGTTGATTGTATTGTTTGTGATGTACAGTTTAAAACTATTTTCTCGTTCAATTCTGTTATATCTTATTTCCCCAGGAGAACGGACTTTTGTTTCACCCTATATATATATATATATATATATATATATATATATATATATATATATATAATGAATAAAACCACGAACGAAAAGGAAACACAGAATGGTGCTCAAGCGCTTTCGTCTAATGACATCCTCAGGAACACTGAAGTACATAAAGAGTTACAGCCTATATATAGGTTACAGAAATATATATATATATATATATATATATATATATATATATATATATATATATATTCAATAAACGGGAAATAAAAATAAAAATTAAACATTAAAGGAATTGTGGGAGAGGCATACAAATTTGTGAAAAATTACCGATTTTAGCACTTTGCTCAAATCCAACACAAGATCAAATGAATTGTTTCCAACCAATGTTATAGTTAATTAAAAAAAATTAATAAATTGAAAAATAAAAATAAAAATAAAACTTATAAGAGGAGCATACAAATTTATACTGGAAATCTGGCCAGGTTTTAGCACTCTGCCCTTCTTGTCTAAGTTCGATACATATAAAAATAAATTGAAAAATAAAAGTTATTAGAGTAGCATACAAGTTTACCAAAGGTTTAGCGTTCTACCCTTCTTGTCTAAATCCGTTCTGAAGGAATTCAAAACAACAGGATCGAGTTGAAAAAGACCTTTGCTTATGTTGAAGTTATTTGTAAGTTGGATAATGGCAGACTCAAGAATATTTCTATTAACAATGTTGCTAGAGTGAAACAAAACTGAAGCATTATTCCAATCAATACAGTGGGATAACTCTGACAAATGGACAAAAAGGGCACTGGACGACTGTCCCGTTCTAACGGAATATTGATGCTGTTTTATACGTGTGTGCAAATCCTTTACCGTCTGACCTATGTAAAAGGAATCACATTGTTTACAACCAATTTTATAAATAATGCCTGAATTATTGGTAGGGCTATTTTTTACTATGATATTTTTCACGATATTGTTATATGAAAATACTACATTAATATCCAAAAGTTTAAGTACATTAGCAATGCCTAAAAAGCCCCCAAAAAATGGAAATACTAAAATATTCTTTGACAAAGTACGAGTGTTATTATTCACACGATAGAAAGTTCGTTTTGCCTTGTTGAGACAAGATTCCATAAACGCAGATGGATAACACAGATCACTTCCAATACCGTTGATTTTTTCCAATTCGGCATCGATGTATTCCGGACTAGCGATCCTAAGGGCGCAGAGAAACATTGAAGAAAAAATGGCCTTCTTAGTGAGGGTGTCATGTCCCGAGTAAAAGTGTACGTAGGACAAATTGTTTGTTTTTTCCGATAGATTCTAAACTTAAAACCTGGGCTTTCCCTATGTACACGCACATCCAAAAACGGGATTGAGTTGTCTTGTTCCACTTCTAAAGTAAACTTAATGGAGGGGACTTGATCATTTAACTGAAGGAGGAAGTCATCCAGGTCACGATTCATGGGCCAGATACACAAAATATTGTCGACGTACCGCAACCATGGGATGCCAACCCCCAGGATTCTCGGAATGTAAGTAATTTCGAAAAATTCCATATAAATATTGGAGAGGAGGGACGACAAGGGGTTGCCCATGGCTATCCCAAAAACTTGTTGATAATACTCGTTATTGAAAGTGAATTTACAGTCTTTGATGCAAAGCTTAATAAGTTCCAAAACAATGTGTACAGGTAGTGGCAGGTCATACTTATGTAATTCTCGGAAGAGAGAGTCAAGCATATCGTCAATCGGCACTTTTGTAAACAATGAACAAACGTCAAAACTGATCAATCTATCGTTGGTTTCAGTACGTGCATTATTCAATTTTTCAGTAAGATCCATGGAATTTTTTACATGTGAATCAGAGATAGTTCCGAGAATAGGGGACAAGACTTTGACAAGCCATTTGGAGAGTTTATAAGTAATAGAGCCCACCGAGCTAATAATAGGGCGCATAGGGTTGCCAGGTTTGTAGGTTTTAATAAAACCGTAAAGGTAGGGCAGAGAAGGTGAAGTGGACATGAAAAGCGGAATTACGTCCTTATGATCTTTGAGAATGCGTTTCAAGCCACTATTAAATGATTTGATGACGTCATCCTGCGGGTTCTTCCTAAGTTTGCTGTATGTGGCGGGGTCCTGGAGAAGCTCGTTCATCTTTCTGATGTAGTCCACTTTGTCCATAATAAATATGGTGTTAGCCTTGTCTGCTTTAGTAATATGGAGCTCCCCATCTTTTTTTAATTGTGAGAGGCTATTGCGAAAACGTTTAGGAAAGTTATCTTCGTAACTACTATTCACCGCACTATAAACAAGGCCTTCAACTATGTTAAACGTAATTTCGTGACCGTTATTCCCCAACCGTGGATCCAACCTTTGTTTGATGAAGTTTACAACGAGTTGCGTCGGAGAACTTCTTCACTTCGTAACATTTTGGATCACAAAATTAAAAGCCTCATTCGATATAGTCAGTGGAGTTAAAAAGCAAGCTCAAAGTGTGTTTTGAACCTTTCTTCGAAAAACATTAGTGACGATGCAAAAAGTGCCCTTGGATATGGTATGTCCTTTTTTATTGTTAAAAAACCTTCGGCTTTACAAATTTGTTACAGTCTCGCTTGTTTTGAAAAACAGTGTAATCTCCTTCGGTCTTTGTTTAACATAGTTAAAGGCCTTGTTTATAGTGCGGCGAATAGTAGTCACGAAGATAACTTTTCTAAACGTTTTCGCAATAGCCTCTCACAATTAAAAAAAGATGGGGAGCTCCATATTACTAAAGCAGACGAGGCTAACACCATAGTTATTATGGACAAAGTGGACTACATCAGAAAGATGAACGAGCTTCTCCAGGACCCCGCCACATACAGCAAACTTAGGAAGAACCCGCAGGATGACGTCATCAAATCATTTAATAGTGGCTTGAAACGCATTCTCAAAGATCATAAGGACGTAATTCCGCTTTTCATGTCCACTTCACCTTCTCTGCCCTACCTTTACGGTTTTATTAAAACCCACAAACCTGGCAACCCTATGCACCCTATTATTAGCTCGGTGGGCTCTATTACTTATAAACTCTCCAAATGGCTTGTCAAAGTCTTGTCCCCTATTCTCGGAACTATCTCTGATTCACATGTAAAAAATTCCATGGATCTTACTGAAAAATTGAATAATGCAAGTACTGAAACCAACGATAGATTGATCAGTTTTGACGTTTGTTCATTGTTTACAAAAGTGCCGATTGACGATATGCTTGACTTTCTCTCCCGAGAATTACATACAGTAAGTATGACCTGCCACTACCTGCACACATTGTTTTGGAACTTATTAAGCTTTGCATCAAAGACTGTAAATTCACTTTCAATAACGAGTATTATCAACAAGTTTTTGGGATGGCCATGGGCAACCCCTTGTCGCCCCTCCTCTCCAATATTTATATGGAGTTTTTCGAAATTACTTACATTCCGAGAATCCTGGGGGTTGGCATCCCATGGTTGCGGTACGTGGACGATATTTTGTGTATCTGGCCCATGAATCGTGACCTGGATGACTTCCTCCTTCAGTTAAATGATCAAGTCCCCTCCATTAAGTTTACTTTAGAAGTGGAACAAGACAACTTAATCCCGTTTTTGGATGTGCGTGTACATAGGGAAAGCCCAGGTTTTAAGTTTAGTATCTATCAGAAAAAACAAACAATTTGTCCTACGTACACTTTTACTCGGGACATGACACCCTCACTCAGAAAGCCATTTTTTCTTCAATGTTTCTCCGCGCCCTTAGGATCGCCAGTCCGGAATACATCGATGCCGAATTGGAATAAATCAACGGTATTGGAAGTGATCTGTGTTATCCATCTGCGTTTATGGAATCTTGTCTCAACAAGGCAAAACGAACTTTCTATCGTGTGAATAATAACACTCGTACTTTGTCAAAGAATATTTGAGTACTTCCATTTTTTTTGGGCTTTTTAGGCATTGCTAATGTACAGTACTTAAACTTTTGGATATTAATGTAGTATTTTCATATAACAATATCGTGAAAAATATCATAGTAAAAAATAGCCCTACCAATAATTCAGGCATTATCTATAAAATTGGTTGTAAACAATGTGATTCCTTTTACATAGGTCAGACGGGAAAGGATTTGCACACGCGTATAAAACAGCATCAATATTCCGTTAGAACGGGACAGTCGTCCAGTGCCCTTTTAGTCCATTTGTCAGAGTTATCCCACTGTATTGATTGGAATAATGCTTCAGTTTTGTTTCACTCTAGCAACATTGTTAATAGAAATATTCTTGAGTCTGCCATTATCCAACTTACAAATAACTTCAACATAAGCAAAGGTCTTTTTCAACTCGATCCTGTTGTTTTGAATTCCTTCAGAACGGATTTAGACAAGAAGGGTAGAACGCTAAACCTTTGGTAAACTTGTATGCTACTCTAATAACTTTTATTTTTCAATTTATTTTTATATATATTGAACTTAGACAAGAAGGGCAGAGTGCTAAAACCTCGCCAGATTTCCAGTATAAATTTGTATGCTCCTCTTATAAGTTTTATTTTTATTTTTATTTTTATTTTTCAATTTATTAATTTTTTTTTAATTAACTATAACATTGGTTGGAAACAATTCATTTGATCTTGTGTTGGATTTGAGCAAAGTGCTAAAATCGGTAGTTTTTCCTTACAAATTTGTATGCTCCCCTCACAATCCTTTAATGTTTAATTTTTATTTTTATTTCTCCGTTTATTGTATATATATATATATTTTTCTTTTTTTCTGTAACCAATATATAGGCTGTAACTCTTTATGTACTTCAGTTTTCCTGAGAATGTCATTAGATGAAAGCGCTTGAGCACCATTCTGTGTTTCCTTTCCTTCGGTGTTTTATTCATCATAAATATTTTTCACGTGTTACTTTCGTGAAATAATTTTCATATATATATATATATATATATATATATATATATATATATATATATATATATATATATATATATATATATATATATATATGTGTGTGTGTGTGTGTGTGTGTGTGTGTGTGTGTGTGTGTATAGTTTTCATTTGTAGATAAAAGTTTTCCTTTTATTGAGGTTTCTAAAAATGCAAACAAATAAAGAAGAGAACTCGACAAAGCCAAATTAGTTAGTAAACAAAGTTTCTAATTTACGACTTTATTTCATTTTATTAAAAGTGAGAGAAATAAAAGTAAATTTTAGCTGCGAATAAATATCATATAACAGATGTGACAATAGATGTACAGTATAGTATATATATATATATATATATATATATATATATATATACACACACAGGGTGAGTCAAAAGTTTCCATACATAGGCAAAATGGTCAATTTATTATGCAATCACTTGTAAGTCACAAAATATGCTCTATGTGGGCACCATTACACTGAATGCACATACGGATGCGTTCCTCACAGTCATGGCAAACGCGAGTTAATACGTCTGGTGTTATGCGTGCACACGCATCACGAATGCGTTCCTTTAGGTGGTCCGTGTTTTGTTTTTTTCACCTGGTACGCCATGGCCTTCAAGTGCCCCCACGAGTAAAAATCAAGGGGGATGAGGTCTGGAGACCTCGGAGGCCACTCCACGAGACCACTGCGGCCAATCCAGTAACCCGGAAACTGCTGATCCAGCCACTGGCGCACACAGATTCCGTAATGGGGTGGTGCCCCGTCTTGCTGAAAGTACGCTGGAAATCCCCCGTCCTCGTTCAGCAGGGACGGCATGACTGTCTTGCAGCATGTTTAGATACATTTCGGCATTCAGATTGGTGTTAATGAAAAAAAGGCCAACAATTGTGTTGCCCCATATCCCGCACCATACCATCACTTTTCCAGCGCCTTGCGTCTTTGAGGGACTTATCCAGTGCGGGTTGTCATCACTCCAATAACGTACGTTTTGACGATTAACCTCTCCATGAACATAAAAGTTGGCTTCATCTGAAAACAGGATGCCAGCCGAGAACTCCGTGTGCCCATTCACAGAATTCCAGCCGCCTGTCCGGGTCGTCTTCGCTAAGATACTGCAACATTTGCATTTTGTATGGATGCCATCTGTGCTCTTTCATAATGCGGACGATACTCCTTTGGCTGATACCGCATTCTGCAAACATCCGTCGAGTGCTTTTTTGGGGACTCTTTGCGAACGCTGCCAGCACCATGGTCGCTGTGCCTTCATCGGTGGCTGTTCGTGGACGGCCACTTCTCAGTTGGTCTGCAACACTTCCAGTCTTCTTGAACTTTTCAATGAGTTTGACAACGGTGTCGTGTGTGATGTGCGTGCCGGGGGCGTGTCTCCTGTTAAAATCCTCGGCAAACTTGCAACAGCTTTCTGATCCTGCCAGAAGAATAATCTCTATACCCTCTTCTTGGGACAAAGGCATCTCAGCACATCACCCGCAAAAAAATAAAAAATGAATAATCATTTATTTATCATGACCATTTTGCCTATGTATGGAGACTTGACTCACCCTATATATATATATATATATATATATATATATATATATGTGTGTGTGTGTGTGTGTGTGTGTGTGTGTGTGTGTGTGTGCATTACCTATAAATATATTATATATTTGTTTATACAAAACTACATTAATACACACTAACCTACGTAAGCATTATACGCCATTCGTCGAGTATAATTGTAAATAATTAATGTCTGTGATTCAGCAAAACCAGGAAGGAAATCAATTTGATCATTAAAACACGCCTTCATACGCCAACGTCTTCTTTTTCTTCTTCTTCTTCTTCTTTTTCTTCTCGAGATAACAAAACTCTACACACTATGATTCATGACATAATAAAGAAAGCAATAGCCAACTATTTACCTGACAAAAGCGTGTGTTTTCACCATTTGAAAGTGACGTAAAAAGATTCTAACAATTTCCAGAGGATAGGAAAACATTCCCAGGTGAAAAATAAAGATGAATTCCGTGTTTGGGATATTTTTCCCTCTATTTATTCGTGTTTCTTTTCTATTTCATGACAGATGCAAATGCGAGAAACGCTTTTATTGCGCGTTTATTCTGAAATTTATGCGTGATTTTGTAAAGAGAGAATGAGTTTTATCCGCATTAAAATTGTTCCGAATCAAATATAGGAATAGACTTTATGCAAAGTTATTAAAACGAGGATAGAGTTCCGTCGATTTGCGCGAGACTATTCGTAATGTACGTTTATTCTGTTGATAAGCGTAAGAAGGAAATCAAACGACTGTACGCGGATATACGGGTGACGTATAGCTAGATTTCCTCGATAAGGTACCTAATATTTTTGTTCATGTAAAACTGTTAATTAAAATTTCTGTTAACGAAAACAACGTATAAATAAAAGTTATAAAACTATAAAAATGATCTCTCATTAATTGTCATTCTTTCTTGAATGGTTTAAATATGCTTACCATTTAAACGAGGAAAATAGAATTCGCCCAATTTATTTTCAATTTATTTTACATAAAGTTTATGTAGAAGTTAATAGTGGGTTTCATCAACTTAATAAATGATTGAAGTAACATGAAATTTTTTTTTTTTCTAGAATTTATATAATCTAATTGTAAATAGTTGGACCATAAAACGGGTGAAATGATGATGGGGTTGTTTAACCTCCTTCGTAACGGTAAAGGTCATATGGCGGAAGAGAGACCTACTGCTTTACGTGGATTCGAACCACGGGTCGCCATATAATCTGGACTCGGAGGATGGTACCCTATCCAGCTATGACCCACATCCAATGTCGCTTAACTACGGGGTGTAGTGTTATGATACCGGTCACGACGTAGCTCCAGAGGAGTGACAAAACATTTTTGAAATTGTCACTGCCTTTCGCAATTCCTTTTACCAATAATTTATGAACCACGAAAATAAATAATGAGAATAACAAAAATCAGTGCACGTCACTTTAAGCAATTACGCGTTATGGAAGGTTTACATAAACCATTATTCATTTCAAGTTTGGCCTGCCATGCACGCTTTTCGAAAGGCATTCTTGCTTTTCACATTTAACTTATTTATTTCTAATATATATATATATATATATATATATATATATAAGGGGTTCCATAAAACCTTAGCCCCCCCCCCCCCCCCCCCCCCCCCCATTTGCAGCTTACATGTTTACTTATATCAAAATAGTTTTTAGTGATTATAAAAATATATAAAATTCTTTATTTATTGCAGGTATTAAAATTACTCTAGCTGATAAAGTGATAATATAATGGCTTCTCAATTAATTGGTGATTCGGAGAGGCAACGTGTGATAGATCGCATACGAGCAATAACATTTCGGGAAGCTCGTGATGCTGGAGCCACCTTTATAATACGTTCATGGGTTGCCAAAAAGTTGCGAAGAAGTGAGGACTTCGTCAAAAGAAATTGGAATAAAACTTTGGATGAATGTGAAACGGATACAACCAAATCTGGGCGCCCAAATTTGCCACTCTCTCAGGAAACAAAGGACGTCATTGAAAGCGGTACGCGTAAGCGGAAAAACAGCTGTGCTAAACTTTCTAGAGAGATCGAAGTGTTGAGAGAAAAGATCGTTAGTGGTGAGATCATTCGACTGTACCGTCATAGACAAGGTTTAAAGCCTTGGCATGAACTTCCAAAGCCAAGAAAAACTCAACTTAACATCGATGACAGAATGTGGTTTGCCCATTATCATCTTGAAGATTGGGATGTGGATCATTTCATGCATTTAGCTGTCTCCGATGAATTTTTTGTTTACGTAACACGTCGGCCTAACTACCAAAATGATCGAGTGTGGGCCACAACACCAGATGAAATCGATGACAATGAACATTATCGCGAATTATTAAAAAGTCCAGACTGTGTTGGTGTGTTTGTTTTGTTCACTGCAAAGAAGCTCATGTGGGTGCTGAAGCCAAATGGTCAGAGTTGGGATGGACAGTATTTTCGTGATATTATTCTATCCCAGCATGTCATTCCTTTTCTAAGAAACCCAAACAATGTTATGGATGTCGATCAGGTCACACTTCTGCACGATAAGGCCCCCTGCTTTAAGGCATTAACCACTCAACAGTTGTTGCGGAACCATGAGATCGATTTCTTTGGAAATGAAGAATGGCCAGGAAATTCTCCTGACCTGAACGTCTGTGAACACATTAGATCAGTTATAAAGGACAAGGTTGAATGTCTCTTGTTTCAAGAACCTGCAGCAAATCGATTTTCGAAAGATACAATGACGCAACACATTGAAACTGTTTTAGCAAATATGCGTAACGATCAAGATCTATTCACGTCACTTTTGGCAGACTTTTAGCAGACTTTTAGTAGCCGAACCAGACCTTTAACAGAGGGACTTATTAACACCATATCATCGGTATAAACTAAGTTATTTATCCTTGTCTTATCTATACAACATACCACTGTTGTCTCATTAAGTGAAGCAATTAATCTGTCAATATACACATTAAACAGCATAGGGGGAGAGCAAGGAGCCTTGTCTCACACCGCAAGAGGAGCCAAAACATTCGGATAGTACATTGCTCCACTTAACAGTAAAAGATTGGTGGGAATACCAAAATTTCAATAAATTTAATATGTACATGGGAACCTTCCTGTCTTCTAGTTTTTAAAATAAAATATTGTGGTTCACTCTATCATATGCCTTACTTATATCTAGGAAACAGCTATAAATCGTTGAATTGCTGTCAGTGTATTTAGATATTGTTTCTTTAAGTACATAAATACACAGGTCAGTTGAGTGGGAACTTTTAAAACCAAACTGATTAGATGTCCATAGGTAATCATTTAATCAGAGTAACAAAAGTTTTTCTAGTAATTTCGAGAAGCAGGAAGCGACAGCAATAGACCTGTAATTATTGCTGGACAGAATGTCTCCATACTTACTTTTGATCGGAGGTAAGATATATACTCTCATGAACTCTGCAGGGATATAGCTATGAGCAACCATGGCTGATAAGAGCAATGATATATGCAGACATACTACGTCATTGGCATATTTTAAGTGCTCATTCGATAGGATAAGTCATCTACCCCTGACGCAGAACCAGTCTTTAACTCTTTAATTAACCTCTTTACTTCAGGAACTGATATTAAAGTATTTTCCCTTGTCCCTCCCAAAGACGTTTCGCTGCAATCTATTTTAATATTATCCCTACTCACACTGTTAAGAATGTTAGAGTAGTGGTTTTTCCACAGCTTTGCAATTTCATCCTCCCCCAACACCCCATCGATTGTCGGAGGGAGGACACTTTTGACACCCGTTTGATTCTTAACAAATTTCCAAAATTTGTTATTATCGTTATTTGTGTGAGGTCCACAGGTTTTTGATGCTCGAATAGACTCTTCTTCCTGTTTAAATCGCCTTCTGGCCGCTTTATACTGACCCCTACATCTACACATATTCATGTATACTGGTCCTAATCTGGGTCAACCATGAAAGCACCACAAATCGTCGGCGTCTTTCGATTCCCTCTTCAGGGGTGCAATAAAATCATTCCATCCAGGAATAATCTTAGTATGATAGTTGTAAGATTTAATCAAGGGCCTTCCTGCTTCTCTTAACATGGATACTATCTTACTATAATACCTATCTATGAGTTTACAGTGAGAATCATTTGAGCAAGGATTACTACAGGCAAGATGCAAAATTTCTAAATTATTAAAAAGGTGACCTGTTCTGGCTTTGTATTCTCTTATCTGTTGCATATTAACATTAGACCAATCGACGCGATTATTCTTACCTATTGAGTTCTTGTTATGTCGTGTTGCACATAAATTGGTAAAATTAATTAATAGTTCTAATGGTCTATGAAAGAAGGAAATCATGCAGAATATGAACTCTAACAATTCAATCCTTTAGATCAGTGGTTCTTAACCTGGGGGGCGCGCCCCCCTAGGTAATTTCCAGGGGGGGCGCGATCCCTTGGGGAAAAACACTAATTGTATTTGTTATTCTCTTAACGAGAGCATGGGCTAATATTGAGAAGTTTATGAAAAAATGCAAAAGTATCCCTCTCCAAGGGGGGCGTGGAGGGAAGGACCAATTCCTAGAGGGGGCATGGTAGTAAAAAGGTTAAGAACCACTGCTTTAGATTATTACTAGTGAGGCAACGATTAATCCACCTGGTGGTACCACTCATATCACTAACGTTTGTAAAATTACCACTGGTTACCCCTAATACATCTACATCATTTATACTTAATTTGGCCGACTCGCACATGTTACCCAATTCTACAAAGAATTACGAGTCCACATACGCGTTAAAGTCCCCCATTATTATACAGTGAGAATATTTGGGGTTTTCTGATAATGACTTAATTTTGTATAGCAAATCAATGTATTCATCTAGATTACTGCCGTTGTTGTATGGTAAATAGCAGTTTACAATTAATATGCAATCATTATCCACTTGTAATTCAATGCCTAACAACCTTATAAGTTATTATCGCTTGTTAAAAATTTTGTGTTTTGACAAATTTTTCCTTATTAAGAAAGCAACACCACCAAAAGGCCTACCTTAAATTAATTCATCTGACAAGTCTACTGCTGATGACGCATGGTACATAAAGTCATCATGGATGACAGAGAGGAATTTTAGCTCTTGCTTAGGTAGCCAGTGCTTTTGCAGGAGTATCAAATCTGCACTGTCACAGACTTTATGAACATCTACAATTGAATTCCTCACTGACCTTACGTTATACGAGACTATTTTCAACAAGTTATCCGCCATGACTGATAGAATTTTTTTTTAAATATGATTATTATTATACACAGTACAAATTTCATGCATTACCGTTAGGGGCGCCTATTATTATTATTATTATTATTATTATTATTATTATTATTATTTTGCCTGTTATCAAATCTCGTGGAAAAGTGAATAAACTCCTTAACAATAAGACCGTCTGGCCACTAACTAATATTGTAAGGGTTGAAATACGAATTTACACCTTTAACTATTACTTTAAATGAATTATAATATGGAGATTTTGTGTTTAGTTTTTTAACTAACAATATACTGTGTTCACCACAGACTTCTTCCATCATGTGTCGAATATTGCTTTCGTCGTTCGAGAGCTAAATTCGCGGCACAAAGAGGGTGAGATTCCTCACCGGTGGCCTTGCCGCGAAGACAGGTTGAGGAACCCTCCGTGAAGAGCGCCTGTTAACTGTGACCCACCCGTCCTCTTCCCTCAATCTTCCTAAGGCAGGGTTCGCATTACTCGGGTATGGGTGGCACGACCTTGGAGGGATAGGAGGCCCCTCCCCTATTCTGTGGCTTGGTGAGGGTTTGTTAGCGGTGTTTATATACTCTCCCTCCCCTCCCCCTCCTTCTTCGGTTGGAGGGGGAGGAACTGCACGCCGAGCGAGGCGTTTGAGTAATCGAACGCCTTTCCCCTGCAGTGAAAGGTAAGGAAGAGGGCAGTGATGCCTCGTCTCTTGGTATCGGTCAGTCCCTGTTCCTCATTGTGAAATCGGGAGCAGGAGTCCTTTCCTGAAGAGGAGGGGAGGTTGACCGCTTCCCCTGCATGCTGCGTTTACACCCCACATTCAGAGGGGGGGGAGTTGGGGGAGGGGATTTCGTTTCCCTCGCTGCCCGACGCGCTTCTTGGGGTTCTGACTTGCTGAACAACTTCCGAGTAACTGGGCTTTGGGAGGAGCGTCTCTTTCAACGATTCTAACTCTGACCGAAATTGTTCTAGCGAAATCGCATTTTTCTGATTTGACACCACGTGTTTGTGTTTCAGTTCAACTAACGACTTTTGTACCTCATTGTACTGTTTGAGGAGCACCGAAACGTCCACATCACCCATAGAGATTACTGGTATTCTATGGAAGTTAGTCATTATCCAAGAGGGTCGACACTTTATTGCCTCTATGAGTTGGGAGGGTAGCACTGAACAGGGTGTTTAACTGTACCCTCGCATGTTCTATGTCTTCCGAATCATAGAACTCATGACAAACAGATATGAGACGGTTTGACCTAATATGATCTACTTTGTGTATATATATATATATATATATATATATATATATATATATTATATAATATATATATATATATATATATATATATACAGTGCCCGCGAAAAGTATCCGATCACTCAAGAAAATACAATATTTTCCCTTAATATTCAGAGACACGTAATTCACTTTCTATTTGTTCTAGCGACATCTGGTAACTTTGAGGTTGCTCGCTGATATAGAGAGCTATCCAACGCATTCTCAAATTAGTGTTCTGGTAGCCTTCGTTGCGGGTGGCTGTGTCTCAAATTTGTCAGATTTCACTGTTTGTGTAAATTTCTTGATTTTTTTTTTTTTTTACAGAAAGTGGTGTAAATAAAATTTATATATAATGTGTGCTAAAAAACAACTTAAGAGTGATTGTCGAGGTGCTATTGTTGCTTTGCATGCATGTGGGAAATCACAGAGACAGATAGCTAAGGAATTAAACATATCCCAAAGTACCGTTAATTTATGGGTTTCACGGGCTAAGAACAATGGTGGCCTAACCACGCCAGTCCCTAAAAAACGATCTGGCAGACCGAGAAAAACAAATTCGCGAACAGACAAACTTATGAATCGTTTAGTATTGAAAAACCCAACAATAACTGCGAAAGAAATAAAATTTAATATGAATAATTTGTTATCTGGTGTTTCTGAACGAACTATCCAGGAGCGGCTCCAAAAAGAACTCGGATTACCATCTCGCCATGCTGCTAAGAAACCGTTCATTAATGAAAAAATGCGTAAAAAACGTGTCGCATTTTGTAAAAAATACATTCATTGGACTGTTGATGACTGGAAGAAGGTTTTATTTAGCGATGAGTCGACATTTTTGACATTCAGAAGTTGTCCAAAAAAGGTTCGCCGGCCTATTGGCTCAAATAGGATGGACCCTAAATACACCCTAAAGACAATGAAACACCCTCCAAGTGTGATGGTTTGGGGTTGTTTCGGTTACTATGGGCGTGGAAACTTATTTTCTTCCGAAGAACACAACTATGAATGGTGCACGGTATTTAGCAATGCTACAGGATAAACTTCTAATGGCAATGGCAATCCAAAGGACAAAAACATACATGCATGATGGTGCACCATGTCACAGGGCCAAAATAGTGACAAAATGGATTACTGACAATAAATTTGATATTTTGGATTGGCCTGGTAATAGTCCAGATCTCAATCCGATAGAAAATCTGTGGCTAATAATAAAAAATAAGGTTGAATGCCACGACACTGGCTCAGTCGAAAAATTACAAGAGGCCATCAAAAAGGTATGGTGCAAGGAAATATCAGTGGAAGTTTGTCAAAACTTGATTAAATCCATGCCAAAACGTCTAGAACAAGTCATCCAAACCAAAGGACAGATGACAAAATACTAATATAAGGTTAGTATACATTTAAACATTGTTTTTTATGTAAAAAATACAAATTTCAAGGGTGATCGGATACTTTTCGCGGGCACTGTATATATATATATTATATGTGTGTGTGTGTGTGTGTGTGTGTGTGTGTGTGTGTGTGTGTGTGTTTAATTTTCTCTCAAGAACGATATAGTAAAGAGAGAAAACAGTTGTTTAGCATGACAGTATGCAAAACGAGAGAGAAAGGTCCAGCACTGCATCCAAACCAACTTTAGTCAAATGCTGACATTGAAAGAAAACATCGGCTGAAATTCTCTTGTACGAAATTTATATTTATATTTTCTACTTTGAGACTTTATAGAGAAAGCTTTTAAATTCTCCGCCTCGCCGATGACGAATATTATTATTATTATTATTATTATTTTATTATTATTATTATTATTATTATTTTGCAGTTTAGCTTTGTTATAATTTCAAATCTTTCAAATTTGAATAGTTGAGGGTAACAAAATATGCATTTAAATGCGTCTTTCAATGCAAGCGAAATTCTGAGTATTATATTTACCCATACAATAATAATAACGTTTGGAGATGTCTAAATTCCTTCGTAAAAGCAAAGGTCACGTGACGAAAGGAACTTACTGCGGCTTTACGTGGCATCCGAATAAGGATGAAAATTACAACATGACACGAACGCATAAGCCGGTCACTCATCCAGTTACAGAGAAAACCCAACCTCACTGATGTAACGGGAAGTAGTGGTTGTGACGTGGCCACGAGGTAGCCCATTTGTTCACGTAAAGACGCGTAATCATTGAAATAAAACCCTGTTTTTTATTATTAAGAATAAAACGATGCTTATTGTATTTTCATTCGAGAAATATATAAAGCATTGGAATCCATTAATTAATCATTTAAATTGTAAGAACCAACGATTATGATGTTGCGAATTTTTTCTTTTCCTTACTAAATATTTAAATATGTGTCGATATTCAATGTAGCCTCAAAATTCACGGAAGAAAAATTTTTCTTTCTGTTTGGCAAAGATCCGCGAATGTAGGAGTCCCAGCCTTGACCTCTTTTTGCGTCGTTAAGTCTCCAGAGAGAGAGAGAGAGAGAGAGAGAGAGAGAGAAGAGAGAGAGAGAGAGAGAGAGAGAGAGAGACTTGAATAAATATACACACACACACACACACACACGTAAAAATATGTACACAGTTATATTGCTGAATCCATGAAGGGAAAAAAGATTGAAATTGTGAATTATATGAATCGTATATCCCGTTTACAATTTAATAGTGAGCAAGCATTTTCGCATTATGCAAACTGATCCTTTTAACAGAATTGAAAACATGAACGAAACAAGATTTTTAGCGAACTTTAAATCCAAATTTTAAACGTATTTATGTGAACTTCGAAGTTTAGAATTATACATTTTAGATTAGTTAAAGATTTAAAAAATTTCTGGTACTAAAATTTTTGCTAAACTGATGATCTTAAAGTTTAACGCTTTCATCAATATAGAAATTCTAGTGATATATTAAGTTCTCTGATATATTTTCCTCTTTATCATTTCAACGGCTAAAATTTCCAATACCTTCAAAATTTTTAAATTTTAATTTAATTTGAAATTTAAAATTTCAATGATGAGTGAAGAGAATCAGAAACTGGCAAGGCGCCCAACTCACCTAATTCGACCCATTGCTCTAACTTCTGTATTATTATTATTATTATTATCGGGGCTTCGAATCCCCGACCTTAGTGTCTTCAGTTAGTTAATAGGGAAACGGTGTTACCCACTCAGCTATGGAAAGCTGGCAATACAAAGTTGTAATAAAAAAAAAATAAAAATAGAAAATATGAATAAAAAATTCACCACAAATGAAATAAAAAAAAATTATCATTTAAAATTATCTTCGAACGAAGATTGGTTCCTTAGACTAAGCCCACAAATGAAATTAAACAAAACCTTGAACACCAGATATTACATCACTTCCATTTTCGTGAAAACCTGAGCATAAATTCCTCATCAGTAGTGTTTTCATTAAGTGTAAAAATTCGAATATGTTTAAAAATTTCTAAACCTTTCTCTCGAGTACCATTAATGAAAACAAAAAAAGCAAAGTCTCCGAGCATAAACTGCGAAAACTATGTCATCTTCAGTTTTTAAAATAATTTTCACAGTATTTATGCGCGGCCTAATCCTTCAGAAAATGCAAAAACCTAAAATGAAAAGCTAAAACACTTTATACACTAGTAAAAGTTTATGGCGACAACGCGAACGAGAGCGACGATGACGGAAAACCTAATAATGTATCCACACTTCTTTTGGAACAAGGAAAGAAAGTTCCAAGAACTTTGCGTTCGTGTGGAATAATTTGTGATGTGTTATGATGACTTTAACAGAATCTTGAAGAATCAGTTATTTATTACTTAATTTAACTCATTTCTTGATAAAAATAACTAATTTATATTAATTCATTTCATGCTGTATGGAGACTTCTTTTCATTTCTATCGGTATGCTTCCTCGGAGTCGTCCAGGAATTCCTTACACTTTTATTTCAGTATTGGAAGGAAAGTGTATGAAGCCATTTTTAAAGCTTCATTCGTAAAAGGAACGCTCGAGGAATTCTTCAATAACCACCGAAAATACGGAATGTTTGTTTCAAAAACATTCACACTGTCACTGGAATCCCGAGAAAACGTGTCATTTGAAACAGGAATTTAAAAAAAAAAATTCCGCTACTGTGAACTCCGAATAAATTGACATTTCGGCTCAACCTTTGGTTATATAAGATCACAAAAAATTTAATCAATTGAGGTGACTTTTGTGAATTGGCACTCGTAAAATATAGTGCAAACGAACCGTATAAAATATAATAGTTTCGCTGTACACTACCGGAATTAATAAATTCTATATTAATATATTGTCCAAATAGTGAAAACCGACATTTAAACCCTTGAAAATGTAACATGACAACAATACAGTAAAATCTAAAATGCAAATGCCAATAGGCGTAATTGCAAACGAATGACTTGTTTTATGAGACAAGAAAGTTTCACTAATTAGCTTATTCGTTACTCCCCATTTGTTTAAATGAAGAAAATAAAAACTTTAAAAAATATTTATCATAGTTCGAAAATGTTTTCTTTTGTATAATTTTTCATGAAAATTAATTAAATTATGTTTTTCGCTTTTAAATTTTGTTTTCAAAATTTTTTAATAAACTTTGCAAAGTTTATTAAAAGCAAGTCTAAAATACTGTATTAATTTTTGTTTTAATTTTGATCGAGTTAATTGCTCCTTCTTTGTATGTAAAATTAAGCATCGTATACAAGACGGGAGAAAAGTAATATGCTTTAGAAATACAAGGTGTCCACAAAAGAATCATACGAATTCTATTTGAAGTAAGCTAGATTTGTACGATTCTTTTGTGAATACCCTGTACTTTTACAACTCCTGACCAAACACTAGAATACTGCCTCAAACGCGCTCATAACCTTAATAATACCTTTAAGTGATATACCTTTATGAGGAAGATCGAGTATCTGTGACGCCATTATGGTAAAAAGACACCTCTGTGTGCCAATTTTGAAAAAAAAAGAAAATGCAACAAAACCTTATTAAATAGTGAAAAGTTAATGCATAGCGACATACCAAAATATGAGAATATCTTGTCAGGTGTTACAAAATATAGAATAAATTCATTATGTTTATTGAGTACTGCCAATATATAAAACCTTTATCAAAGACTTTTTAAATCTGCGTCTTAGAATATTTAAATATACGTCGATATCCAATGCAACCACAAAATACACGGAAGAAAAGTTTTTCTTTCTGTTTGGCAAAGATCCGCGAATGTAGGAGTCCCAGCATTGATCTCTTTTTGCGTCGTTCATTTTTCATAGAGAGAGAGAGAGAGAGAGAGAGAGAGAGAGAGTTACAAGGAGTTACAAGGAAAAGAAGTACCTCAAAAGGCCTTGCGGCCCATACCGAGGAGGTACCAATGGCAACGGGTGCCACGGAAAATTTTCTACACACTCAAAGAGTGTGCAAAATTTGGTCTAACCTTTTCTTGAACTGATCCACAGAGGAACTGTTCACAACTTCCGAAGGTAACCTGTTCCATGTGTCACAGATCTTATACGTAACGTAATTCCCACACACACTAGTCCTAAACCGTTTCAAATCCAACTTCCAACCATTGTTGCGAGTTGGGTTATCATTTAAACTAAACATACTTCTAAAATCGACATCGTTGAACCCTCGTAAGAGCTTGAAAACCTCGATCAGTTGACCGCGCAGCCTCCGAGTTTCAAGCGAAAACAAGTTCAGGGCGCGTAACCGTCGATTGTAGCCCATATGCCTAACAGAAGGGATCAACTTTGTGGCCCTCGCCTGCACTCGCTCCAGCCTCTCAATATCTTTCCTGAGGGTGGGCGACCAGAACTGCACAGCATACTCCAGGTACGGCCGAACAAGGGAATTGTACAGTGAGAGCACAATCTCCTTGTTCCGAAACTGAAATTGCCTCCTGATATAACCCAATAGTTTCTGGGCTTTCTTTTCCACCTCTACACACTGTTTCGTAAACTTAAGGTCGCTGCTAATTAGCACACCCAAGTCCTTTTCTAAATCAGTCACCTCGATATTACTGCCCAACATCGAGTAGTCCGACTTGGGATTGGCGTAGCCAATGTGCATCACTTTGCATTTACCCAAGTTAAACGGCATTTGCCATTTTTCGGACCACTCTCCTATCCTACCTAGGTCCGCACGCAGTTCCTCGATCGCTTCGGGCGTCCCAACATTGGCCCCAAGCTTGGTGTCATCAGCGAATTTGGCGATCCGACTGACGATGCCACCGTCGATATCATTTATGTAAATGGTAAACAACAGTGGCCCCAAAACGGAACCCTGAGGAACCCCACTAGTGACCGAGGCCCAACCCGAACTAGCCCCTTTAATTACCACCCTCTGCCGCCTATTCCTCAGCCAGTTTTCAATCCACCTACCTATTTCCCCACCGATACCCAGTGCGCGCACTTTCGCCATTAGCCGGCGGTGAGGTACCTTATCAAAGGCTTTCTGAAAGTCGAGATAAAGTATATCAATCGCCCTACTCTTATCGTACTCACTCAACATGACGTGGAAAAACTCGAGCAAGTTGGTGAGACACGACCTATGCCGTCTAAACCCATGTTGGGAGTCCCCAAGCAGCTTGTAGGAATCCAAATGGTCAACGATTCTATCAGAGAGAGAGAGAGAGAGAGAGAGAGAGAGAGAGAGAGAGAGAGAGAGAGAGAGAGAGAGAGAGAGAGAGAGAGAGAGAATATGCAAATAGTGTGGGGTCACTTGCATTTGTAAATAGAGCTGTCAATAGTCACGTTTATTAAGAAATCTTAGAATACTTCATGCTGGAATCTGCAGAACACCTGCATGGAGACGAACCATTTATTTTTAAACATGACCTGGCTCCAGCTCATGCGGTTCGTGCAACATCTGTGTGGTTTGATGCGCATGAAATTGAAGTACGGTACTACCATGGACAGCTAATTCTCCCGATCTTAACCCGACAGAAAATTTTTGGAATATGGCTAAGCAGACGGTCCAAAAGCGTAAACCAGGAACTCTTAGTGAACTGAACAGGTGTTTTGATGACAACCTAGCAATCAATAACCACAGAAGAATACGAGAGGCTTGTGAATTCGATGCCCATCGATTGGAGGCCGTAATCAGGACTGAGTGGACCAACTAAATACGAAGACGCAGAGTTAAAAGGTCTTTGATAAAGGTTTAATATTTTGGCAGTACTCAATAAACATAATGAATTTATTTTATGTTTTTGTAACACCTGACAAGATATTCTAATATTTTGGTATGTCGCTATGCAATAACTTTTCACTATTTAATAAGGTTTTTGCTATATTTTCTTTTTTACAAAACTGGCACACAGAGGTGTCTTTTTATCATAATGACGTCAGAGATACTCGATATTCCTCATAAAGGTATTATTAAGGTCATGAGCGCATTTGAGACAGTGTTCTGAAGTTTTTGGTCAGGAGTTGTAAAGTACAATTTATCCACAAAAGAATCGTACAAAGTTAACTTATTTCAAATGGAATTTTTATGATTCTTTTGTGGACATCTTATACTCTCTTCCTAAAACAGCTTCTAAGAGGTTAGCTGTGTGTACCGGCTCCGTCCGCAGTTTCTTCACCCCCGCTCAGTTGCTGTCTCTGTACGAGGGTCTTGTCCGCCCCTGTATGGAGTATGCTTCTTATGTGTCGGGTGGCTCAACCCACATAGCTCTACTTGACCAGGTGGAATCAAAGGCTTTTCGTCTCATCACTTTCCCGCCTCTTACTGACTGTCTTCAATCTCTCTTTCTTCGCCGCAATGTTGCCTCACTTTCTCTTTACTATCGCTATTATAACGGACACTATTCTTCTGAACTCTCTAACTGCATGCCTCCTCCTTTAAGGAGAGCACGCAGTACCCGACTTTCAACACATTCTCATCCCTTTTCTGTCCCACTCTCTAACTCAAGGGTTAATCGATATTTCCAATCTTTCATCTACTCAACTGGTGAACTCGGGAACAATCCTTCTCATTCCATCTTTCCTCCAACCTTCGAAACGAAGAGTTTTCAGGCATCTCGAAATCCCTGGACCTTAATTTTGGCTTTCTTCTTCCTCCATGGTTTTGGGGAAGGGGTCGTTTTTGCGGGTATTCGCCCTTACCTCCTCCTTCCTACATAAAAAAATATATAAGTAATGACTCTCACGCTCATACGTTGTTTCCTTGTCTGTCGTCTCTAATAATTTTAGTCGGAAAGATAATTAATTATTAAACATTAAATCAGTAGAGTAGCCGATAATATTTTGATAAACTAAAATGAAATAACCCATCCGAATCTGACAACATACACATCGCGTGTTAAAAGAAAGAAGTTTAGGCAGATTATCGATCCACTTCCAGAAAATTTAATGAAGTTTTTCAATAACTTAGACAGAAAGGCATAATGGTACTAAGAAATGGGTGAACATTATTTACCTTAAATTTTAGAAGTCAATCGATAGAATTCCCCATATAAGATGACTTACTGCGCTTAAATGTCATGCAGTACCCGACGACATGTGAAGTACTAGAAAACAGAGAGAGATTGTAACACGAAGAAAATCGGACTAAGTCAATTATTAAAAATCAGATTCTCGGGCGACACACGCGTAGGAAATAAAATGGTGGATACAGCACTTGAGAGAGAAAGCAACTTCATTCTGATATCCACAGGATAGAAGAATGATGATAAGGTTAACTTCGCTCTCTGTATTTTTGGAATGCGGTGGTAAGAAGTGGAATCCAGTATAAACAAATGTTAATTAATGATGCACGCTGAAAGAAGCAAATAGCGAGAGATACCGCGTAACTGAGTCTCTACAGAGACACTGATAAGGAAAGCGACTTTTTACTTTTGTACTTTATTACCAAGTACTTTTAATCCGTCGTTTATAATTGCATTGAAGTTAACTGGTAATGACGAAAGCTTTGTTATATTAGTGATAATTTGAAATCGGGAAAACAACAATAATTTTGATTATAGAACTCGGGATTCTGCGCTCAACCTGTAAACGCCTTTTGGCCTATTTATCGAAAGATTGATAGTCTAAAAGGGGACAGTGACGAGATACAAAATCAATACCAAAAGCTTACAACTCGGGGTTGTTTAACTTCCTTCGTAATGTAAATGTCACGTGATGGAGGAACCTACAGTTTTACGCGGGATCCGAATCACGGGTCACTACATCACCTTAACCCGGAGGACAGTCACCCGTCCAATTACTGAACAGGCCCAATGCCGCTTAATCTCGCTGTTCTAACGGGAAGCGGTGTTGCGACGAAGCTACAACGTAGCCCTTTCCGGAAAAAAAAAACCAATAGATAAGATTAGGATCTTTAATGACATAAGAGGACGGATGTGTGGATATAACCTTCTAATAGAAACATCAGAATCCTACCTAGAAATCAGCTAAAAGTTAAACGCTTAAACCAAAGAATTGATGAAGAAAATGATTCGTAGTAAAACAAACTCCCGATTAACTTTTGTCGTTTCCAGTGAATCACTAATTAGTTTTAAGGATAGAGTGTTAACGTTAATTATTATTATCAAAGTATTAAACTTTACGTTAATTAGTAATATCATTAATAGATTAATAAAGACGTGAGCAAAAAATTTAATATTAAAATTAACTTGTCGCTATATAAATTAGAAAAATGCATGAAAAAGCTCAAAATGCATTGGCGCAGTGTCTCTAAACCGTGACCCGACAATTCAGCGCAGGACAATTCAGCGCCGACAATTCAGCGCCGACAATTCAGCGCAAAGACAATTCAGCGCAAAGACAATTCAGCGCAAGACAATTCAGCGCGAAAATACCAACAAAGAAGAAGAAAGAACAAATCCAGAGGGAAGAGAGGCTTGCAACTGTTAGGTTAGGTTAGGTTAGGTTTCTAGTTTTTGAAATAAAATCTTAATTTTAACAATTCTAACAAATTTTGTTTTTTTAAATAAAATTTTAATAATTATACTCCTTTGAATTTTATCTCCGATTTGTCACTCCTTCGTTATGTCACTCCTTCGTTACGGTATTTATGTCACTCCTTTGTTATGTCACTCCTTTGAAATGTCACTCCTTCGATACAGACCCAATTTAGCATATATATAAATATACAAATTTTTCTCTTTTTTATTTATTGCGATTTATTTTTAGTATTTTTAACTAAACTTTTAACTGTACTGACTTGCGCTGAATTGTCGGCGCTGAATTGTCTTGCGCTGAATTGTCTTTGCGCTGAATTGTCGGCGCTGAATTGTCCTGCGCTGAATTGTCGGTGCTCCTCTCTATACAGACATAATAGCTAAATAACGGATCTTTCAACGCAAGGAGTTTCTACGTTCTCCTTCTACGGTACAAACTTAACCTCATATAGTTTCTTTTTGGTAAAACATCCACTTAATATCTTATTGATTAAGGGTTGGAATTTTATTTATATTAAAACCTACTTGAATAAAAATTAGTAAAACTTTCCAAACATGGTTTCTTCCGATAACGAACGAATGGCTAAAATTCGTTAAATAAGTTTTTCAGTTTAAAAATTAGAATTTTGTTTCAATTTTTTTTTTTTTTAACGTTTTGGTTTTGTGGTAAATTAGAAAACGTTTTTGTTTAAAAACAAAATTTTATTTTTTTATTTTTATTTTAAGAGATTCATTAAATTCAGTAAGTGAAAATGTATCCTATACTAGGATTCGAACTCGGAACTTTATGATTAGAATTTGCAAGCCCTATGGATCCCCACTGTATACCAGATAGATTCAAATTAAATGCTATCATTGGCTCGAGTGCAAGAGGACCAATACGTAAAATACCTGTGGGCGCGAAAGTGTTACACGTTTCCTCGGGCGTTGAAATTCAGTGGGTTGTATAAACTTTTATCCTTTCGTAGCTCAATGAGAGCTCTCGCATCTTCTAGTGCAGTGCTCTTCAACCTTTTTATGCTTACCGCCCACTTTTTTAACTTTTGAATCTCCGTATCGCCCACCAAAATTAAAAATGCAAAAACTCAAACTAAAAGTTATATGCCCTGCATAAAACAATAAAATTATTTGCAATTACCTTTAGATTAATGAGATCCTTCGCCCACTAGTGGGCGGTACCGCCCAGGTTGAAGAGCACTGTTCTAGTGTCATGAGGTCTCGGTTTCGAATCCTGATAGAATAAATTTTGCATATATATATATATATATATATATACTGTATATATATATAAGCTTTACCAAGGTTATATGTATATATAGTAAGCTACTTCGTAAAAGTCAGAACAACCTGACACTTCATATTACAACTAGCAATTTGGATTCAGTAAAGTAATTTTACGATTATAAACCATATTTTGCTGAAATAAGTCCCAGATTATGCGTGAAAAAATGTCTTTCTGAATCGTTTGTAATTATGCTTTAACGTATCTGAGTCAAATTTTAGGAAAATGTGTCGAACTTTCTATCTGGTTGTATGTTGTTAAATTTGCTCGAACTTTCTATCTGGTTGTATGTTGTTGAGTGCAGTCAGGCGGTTTTTCCATAAATTTTAGAAACTTGTAGTTTCCCGAAGTTCTACAGCAAGGCAGCTGCTCAATTTACATTTATATGAAATAATGCTGTAATCTTCTGGCATTTAACATCAGATTCTGATAACTTTGATGAATCATCAGTGATGCCAATTTCAACGTATTTCTTGTTTACATTTTCAAAATTTGTTTCAGAAACCTTCAAATTTTCACTAATTTCCCATTTCCAATAGTCTTCTTGGATAACATTATCATATTAAGCTTTATTTCACGCGAAATAGTACTCTTTGAAACCATATTTTATACCCGAAAGTCAAAAACTTCCGCTTTTCTTGGACCCATTAAACTAAAGAGTAAAATTTTTGCCGTTAACAACATTTAAAGATCGTTATCACACATTTACCAAAGAATACTGTTAAATTTATGGGACCCCCCTACCCCACCCCAACCCCCACCATCTGATTGTCAACTTCAACATTCTCTGAACAACATAAAACCAGTAGAATCTTCGAGTTCACTTTCCCAAAATTTGGCTGAGATAGATTTTTATGTAATTACATCGTGTTTGTAGAGACGTTCTTTCGCTGACATACATAATTTGAGTCTTTTTTTTTTTTAAAACAAAGAAGAATTTACAATCGATAAAATTAGGTACTTTACTGAATTCATATCGTTATTTGTATAATGAAGGGCCAAGGAGTCTCTCTCTCTCATTTTCCACAGTAATATATATATATATATATATATATATATATATATATATATATATAAAACCTTTTTTCGAATAGAGTATATATATTTAAAATAAAATATTTTTTATTGCATATAAAGGCGTTAATTATAAGAAATAAAAATGGAAGTTTAGGTGTAAAATACGTTAAGCACAAACGTAATTTCTTTCTTAAAAAACTTTCTCAGAATTTTTAAATAAGTCTTGAATATTAATTAATTTTATTTAGTGAGCGATTTTGCTTAATAAATTTACGATGCTTTTGATGTTTAAAGGTTTCTGTTTAGAAAATACTCGTATTTGGAAGTCGTTCTCATAAATTGATGTGAAATTGCTTTTTAAAGGGAAAGAGACTTTTTCTTTTGCAACCTCATTACCGGCAATTTACCTTTTAATTTATACCGTTTATATAGGGGCGGGTAAGTTACTAAAACCTTCCCTGGTTCTCCCTTAATATGTATACTAAATTTGGTTTGGTGCGGATTATCTTAGCCAGTTAGAGGTGTGTTACTAAAACCTTCTTCAGCGAACAAAGACCATCAGCCATCAGACATCATAGTCCCATATATATATATATATACACACACACACACCGTATATATATATATATATATATATATATATATATATATATAATCATTTGACCTAAAATGTATTGAAAACTTTGGTCATATGTTAGTGTTTAGAGTATGTGTGAAGTATCGCCTAATCATAGACTAGTTGTAGTTCAATTTCCCAGCAAATGAAATTAGAGGAAGTGTTCGAATTTTCAAGGGAATGAGGGCCGAGGGGTGAAAAAGTGAAGGGGCTGTATAGCACTATGCTAAAGACTGAAAATGTTTCACGACCATTTTATTACATTTAACTCATGTTTTAATATCATCACACAAATTGAAGTTGGTTATTCAGGTTATACATTAGGGTGGAGCGAAAAATACTTGTTTTCTAGTATGAAGTTCTAATAGTGATTAAAAGTTGCATTTAGTGGACGAAATATGCCTGCCAAAATATGAGTTCATTTGTTTAAAAGTTTCAGCTGCCACCAGGGGGCTAAAGTTAACACAATTTTGTGTAAAAAGGAAAAAAATGCTTCTATTTTAGGTTTGTCAAACTATTATAAAATTTTATCTTAGAATTATCTAATAGTTTGATTAAGATTCTTAAATGATAGGAATTCGTTTTGTAAAAATGCCTTTTCATATGCTTAATATCTTCAGCTGCCACAAGAGAGCTGAACTTAACACAATTTAGAGTAACTGAGTCATGTTGAGACTACACTGAATGTTGTGGGGGAGGGTTGTGGGGGAGGGTTTTGATGTGAAGGAATTTCTTTCTGTGAGTCATTAGAACAGTGTGTTGACACTTGTCTTCTTAGGTAGTAGGCCTAGTCGCTCAGTTGATCGGAGAGTTTTTTAATATGATCGGAATATTATAAAACTTTATTTTAAAGTGATTTATATAGAGATAATATTGATTTTATTATAAAATGCTTGTTATAATGTATTATATAATTTTAGTTTATTTATACAATATATTATATATTTATATAATATATTATATATACTTATAAAATATATTATATATATTAATTATATAATGTTTTGATGTTACAGGATATTTTGTGATTGTGAATTTTTCTTAAAAATATTATGGCATCAAATACTAAATATAAACATTTCACTAGAGAACATATGAAGTGTGCCATATTTGAAGTACCTTGTGAGATGAGTGATATGCAACTACCAACTTATAACTGCATTATGAAAGATTACCTGTTCACAAAACATTTAGTGAAGGAGCAGATGAATAACAAGGAGCCTTCATTTTCTGAAATAGCAGAGGCAGTTTCCAAAAAGGTAGAAATATTTGGAAGAAGGCCTCTTTGCCAATAGTTTCACATACACGCGTTTTACAGATGGTGCGAGTGTACCATGATAAATACAGGTCCTTATTAAAGCCATACAAGTCACGCAAGGATCAGCCTAAGTAAAAAAATCAGCTTGAAGAATTTGAAAACTCTTCAAAATGCACTTTGTTTGACATCTGCACCTGCAAATGTAAGGAGTTTAGGAGATGCTCATGTGAAAAGAGTAAGAAAGTCCCTCCAAAAGAGCAGGATTTTTTAAATGACCAACGAACACGCAGAATAATGGTGATAGGAAGCATTGACATAGCACACACAAGACGATTACAAGCAAGAGAACATCGAAAGGAAATGGAAAAAGCACGTCTGGAATCCTCACAAACAACTAGTGCTGCTATAACCAATACGTCCAACTTACAAATCGAAACAGAGACAAGTGAACTTCAACAACTAGAAGAGATATCTGAAGATAATGAGGAAGATACAACCTCGACTCAATATGTAATATCAGAACAACAGATGCGTGAGCCACTGCCTTCATTGGCAATTACTTGTGATAGATTTAAAATGTCGGACAGAGCTGGGGCTGCTATTGCTTCTGCAGTATTGGCAGATCTTAAAATTGTTACTCCCGAAGACAAAGGGAATATTATAGACAGAAGTAAGCTAAGACGTGAAAGACAAAAACAGAGAAAGGAACTACAACAGATAGGAGAGCCAAAAACCATGCGGGGATTATACTTTGATGGCAGAAAGGATAAAACAATGATTCAAGTCCAGGAGAGTGATGGCTCTAACCACCAAAGAACAAAACGCGAAGAGCATATCAACATAATATCTGAACCACACTCTCTGTACTTTGCACATGTGACACCTTCCAGTGGCAAAGCTAAATACATTTGCACAGCGCTAGTGAATTGCTTGAAAGAAAGGAATGTTGATATAGGGAACATCGTTGCAGTTGGCTGTGATTCGACAGTGGTTAACACTGGTAGTATTGGAGGCACAATAAGATTACTGGAAGAAGCCTTTAATAAGCCATTGCAGTGGCTGATATGCCTTTTACACCTTAATGAACTTCCATTGCGCCATCTGTTTCATCACTTGGATGGTACCACTACTGGACCAAGAGCATTTTCAGGAGAAATTGGCCGAGCACTTTCAGACTGTGAAAAGCTTCCCATAGTTAACTTCAAACCCATTGAAATTCAAGAGGACATGTGTGAAGTTGATGTAGATGACATAAGTACTGACCAGAAATACCTTGAAATTCACAAGGCTATATCAAGTGGAACATTCTCAAAGAGTCTTAGTCATAAGAGTCCAGGCAATATATCACATTCAAGGTGGCTCACCACAGCAAACAGGACTCTGCGGTTATATGCAAGCACAGAGAATCCTTCAGGCAATTTACAAGAATTAGCTACTTTCATTGTTAGGGTATACGCACCAATGTGGTTTCAGATAAAGCGTAAACCATTATGCCAATATGGTGCTAAACATATGTGGCATATGATTGCAAGAAGCCGGTATCTCCGTGAAGAGCTTAGGAGAGTACATGACTCAGTCATTCAGCGAAATGCATATTACGCAAATCAAGAAAACATTCTCATTGCAATGATAGCTGATGAAAGGGAGCATGTGCGTCAGTTGGGATTTAGGCGTATCATAAAAGCAAGGGCATGCATTCAAGAAACAGATGTTATCAGGTATTTTAAGGTGCCAGAAATAAATTTTTATGCCAAAGACTATACAGATCTCATTATGTGGCAAGATTTTCAGATAGCAGAACCACCGATAACCAAAGGAGTTTCTCTTGATGATATTGAATCATGCATCAAACATGGTACTACTCTTCATTCAGAATTATTTCAGTTTCCATGTCATACACAAGCCGTAGAGAGATGCGTCAAGCTCGTTACAGACGCTGCTGGATCAGTCTGCGGACCTACAAACAGAGACGGTTGGATTCGTGCTACATTAGAATCAAGGAAAAAACAGCCAAAATTTGACACAAAAGCAAATTACTAAATAGTCTTCAGCAAGAACCCTTTCTAGAGGGAGGTTGGTTGGGGAAAGGGTGGTAACTCCGCTAAGGCACGAAATAACGTTTCTTAACTGTCTCAATCCAGTATAAAGGAGGAGAGACATCCTAATTTATTACTGTTCCCTTTTTCAAGTAAATACAGAATCATACTTAATTGTCATTTTTAAGTTAACTTCAGCCCTCTTGTGACAGCTGAAGATATTAAGCATATGAAAAGGCATTTTTACAAAACGAATTCTTATCATTTAAGAATCTTAATCAAACTATTAGATAATTCTAAGATAAAATTTATAATAGTTTGATAAACCTAAAATAGAAGCATTTTTTTCCTTTTTACCCAAAATTGTGTTAAATTTAGCCCCCTGGTGGCAGCTGAAAATATTAAACAAATGAACTCATATTTTGGCACGTATATATCGTCCACCAAATACAACTTTTAATCACTATTAGAACTTCATACTAGAAAAAATGTATTTTTCGCTCCACCCTATAATATACATCCTTCTTGGCTTGGTCTTGTAATTTTGCAGCAATTCTATTTAATGAACTTCTCGAATGTAGTGCGTTCATCTCTGGTAGCTTTTTTGTGTCCGGCACCTCCAGTCCTTCAGTTGATATAATCACTAGTTCATTCACATAATCAGGCAAAAGGCAACGTCTTTCAGAACACAAATTTCTATTCAATGACGAAACGAACGCGCAACTGTTGCTGTTGTGAGTGGGAACAACAAGAAATAAATTTGTACTTCTTTCAATTCAGGAAACATAAAACAGAGATGAGGTCGAGCCACAATTGTGATGATAAAAAAGAAGTTGAAATCAAATGCTTCATTCATTCGTCGTATGATATTCCACTCTGTGTTCAAATTCTCTAATCTCTCCTGATCACATGACAGACCCATTGTTGGTAGTGCCTTACTCCAGTTCATTGTTGGTCGTTTATAATACAGTCATTTGTCTTCATAAAGGTTGCGTAGAATCCGGAGGAGTGATGGGAAAGTTCAGTGGGGGGGGGGGCAGAGGAAAATCCTTGGGCTAGGTTACACAGCATCATCCGTATATACTATAAATCTGTGTGTCGTGTGGTCCGTTAGTCACCCTATATCTGTTCATCTATCCATCTATTTATCTATCCATACATATATATATACGAGTCATAAGAAGAACGCGGAGAATGGCATGACACGTAAGTAAATAGACACGCTGACACGCTGGAGATGGTGGGACAGAACGTTAAATAAGAAAAAATGTCCTTAAGTACAGTACTTACACTGGTCTGAAAGTAAAAACAAAAGCTAAATTGGTCCTCCTTTTCAAATCCAGTCTGATTTTAAGATTTTCGGGAACTACTTTCGTAATAAACCTTTAATTTTAACAACTTCACTATTTTAAATTAGTTATTAGAGTATTCACATTTTCTACATTGAATGGAATAAAGACCATAAGTTAAAAGGACTGAGTACTGATAACACCGGTCTACATGAAAATCGATTTCTTTATTTTGAGTTGTGATTCTGAAGCAGTTCGCTGCGCTGAATTAAAAAATGCTACGTTTTTTTCTATCACCCACAGTTTTAAAGTTATTAGCAAAACAATTTTGGGGCGTTTGGTAATTTTTTACCTTTTTTATCTTTAATTAATTTCGTTTTTTCATATTTTTCAGATAGATAATTCTAACATTACGTCTTTAAAATTTTAATAATGGCTTCTAGAGGATGTACCATTAGTCCAGACATATTTTGTTATATTTGTGGTCGGTATGTTGTTGTAAAACAAAGGACAAATGTAACGACCTTCATTAAGAGAGCTTATCATGCTTATTTTGGAATTAAATTAGGAGATCAAGACAAAAGTTGGGCTCCACACAAGGTTTGTCTTACGTGTGTTGCGGCACTAAAGAATTGGAGCAAAGGTAAAAAGAAAAGTTTGCCATTTGGGATCCCTATGGTATGGCGCGAGCCTAGAAACCATACCGACGACTGCTACTTCTGTTCTTGCAATGTTAAAGGTTATAATGCAAAGAATAAAGAGAGCCTTCAATACCCAAGTCTTCCATCTGCAATAAGGCCGGTACCCCATGGTCCAGAAGTTCCTATTCCCCGCCCACCCGAGAGTCTGGATCAATACAATTCAGATTCTGATTCAGCTCCAAATCCAGACAATGATGATGTTTATGAACAGCCAACAGCTGACCGAGATCCTCCTAAACCATTAACCCAAGCCGAACTAAATGACTTAGTCAGGGATTTGGATCTGCCTAAGGACTCTGCAGAACTTTTGGGGTCTAGATTGCAGGAGAACAATTTATTGGCATCCGACACATACTTCGCTTGGTACAGAAATCGTGAGAAAGACTTCGTGCCTTTTTTCGAAGAAGATGGTCCCTTGGTATTTTGCAAGGACATCACAGGATTAGTGTGCAAGCTAGGCATCGAATACCAAACCAGTGACTGGAGGTTGTTTTAGATTCCTCTAAAACCAGTCTAAAAGGAGTGTTACTGCACAACGGTAACAAATATGCATCAATCCCAGTGGCCCATTCTACTCATTTAAAAGAGACCTATGATAACATGAAACTGCCTCTGGAAAAAATTCAGTATCAAAATCACAGATGGATATTGTGTGGGGATCTCAAAGTCCTTTGCATGTTACTTGGGCAGCAATCAGGATACACTAAGATGCCATGTTTCATCTGCGAATGGGGTAGTCGAGCACGTGACCAGCACTGGAAGAGGAAAACTTGGCCTCCTAGAGAGAATCTTACCCCAGGATCAAAGAACATTTCACATGAACATCTAGTTGAACCAAATAAAATCCTCCTACCACCCTTGCACATTAAGTTAGGCTTGATGAAGCTGTATGTCAAAGCATTGAATAGAGAAGGTGAGTGTTTCAAGAACATTTGTTCAAATATCCAAAGATTAGCTACGAGAAAATAAAGGAAGGTGTTTTTATAGGTCCTCAGATTAGAAAGTTATTGACAGACGATCATTTCCTGAACACAATGACCAATAAAGAAAAAGAAGCATGGCTTGGTTTCAAAGATGTTGTTGAAAACTTCTTGGGAAACTGCAAAAGCCAAAATTATGAAAGACTGGTGGAAAATATGCTTAGAAAGTTTTGCGCCTTAGGCTGCAACATGAGCCTGAAAGTTCACTTCTTATTTTCGCATCTTGACCGTTTTCCCGAAAATCTCGGAGATGTCAGTGAGGAGCAAGGAGAACGATTTCACCAGGACATCAAAACCATGGAAAGAAGATATCAAGGAAGATGGTATACAAATATGATGGCGGATTACTGCTGGTGTCTGCAACGAGATCAGCCTAACGCACAGCATAAGAAAACATCAAAGAAGCACCGGTTTAGTCGTCATTAGTCAGATCTACCTTCGTAGTCTTAAGTCTTTGGAATAAGTCCTGAAATGTTTGCAAGTAAAGAAGGTAAATATATTTTGTTTCTTTCAGGTATTTTTTTATTCTTTCATAAACAAGCAATATGCTTGTCCAAGAGCTAGGAGCTATTTAATTCTGCTTTAATTAGGTTTTACTCTATCACCTAAAGATTTCGTGCTACAAGGGGTGTTGTAATACCTCATCTGTACCCAAATGTTAACCACCCATTGATGGGAGGGGAGAGAGTATTTTGCTGGGAACGGGACTGGTTGTTATATATATTTATCCTACATTATTATGTAAGCGTTACTGTAGTCTATAACAACAAAATTTATGGTTTAGCATGTGCAATCCAATGTTGGTCTCGATAAGATGGCTCACATTTGGGGATAAATGGGGGATTTATGACACACCCTGTAGTAAGAAAACCATACGTGATAGGGAAAAACTAACTATATTTTTGAGATCAGCGCACTCAAATTATATAGAATCACCAACTAGTTTGTAAAAATCGATCGACAAGTTTTCAAATGTGTACTGGTGTAATCTATACCAAGGGTCACCAACCTTTTTTTTGTTCACCGCCCACTTTTACAATTTTTTGAAAATTAAAAAGCTTATCGCCCACCTTAGATCAAAAAGAATAAATTAACATAATCGATAAAATAAATAATGAAATAAATGTTTAATTACCTTTAATGTGAGCCCACTAGTGGGCGCTACCGCTCAGGTTGGTGACCCCTGATCTATGCCTATATTAGGTTCTAATAAAGCTTTTCATCGAACAGTTCTGAGAATATTGAGGAAGTTCAGAAACGCGTTGAACAAGTAAGCCTTTTAAATGAAAAAGAGGAAGGCTAATAAAGAGAATGAAGGGGATGCAGAGAGAGAGAGAGAGAGAGAGAGAGAGAGAGAGAGAATAAACTGCAAAAGAAAACGGAGGAACCAAAAGAACGAATGGAACCCTTCCAACAAACCCAGTACAAGAATGTCATGGTAATTAGTGAACCAGAAATACCTGCCGAAGGAATCTTCGAATAAATGTTAAACCAATGGATTTTATCGACGCCTCCAGAATTCGTAAGCGAGTGCGTCTTGGCCAAACCAAGAATATCCGTCAGCGAATATTTAATTATTTATAAGAGGAACCTCTTTAAAACGATTAGAAACTTTAAAAAGGGGAAAAAAGTTCTCGTTAAATATCAAAGTGTTCAGTTCTTAATGAGGAAAATCTAAAGCAAAAGATCTCTGATCGGAGTAAGGTAACCGTAAAACCTGGTAATGACGTGAGAATTTTCTAATAAAAGTGAATTCTCACCCGCTATTATTAAAGCGGCCTCTGATATTAATCCTAAAATAATAATTGAACCTAAATGTTCAAAGGAAAAACAAAATTGTCTTAAAATTTAGCAATAAACTAAGAATTGAATATATGAAGAGTGAGTGCGCGAGAGTAATATGACCGCAAAGGGAGAGAGTGCAATGCAATTGAGAATGTTGATCAATGTTGCAAAGGGGAATGGTGTAAGATGTTATGCAACAATGGGAAATGTTGCAAGAGGTTATGCAACAATGGGTTATGCAACTATGGGGTAGGGGTTATCCCCCAAGTTGCAATGAACTCCCCCAGCAAGCTGTGGGAGACCTCTTTGGGGAAGAAAGTGGGACGGCCTCAGCCCCCCAAAGGGGGATCCTATTACCTAACCTAAGAGAGAGGAGGAGGAGATAGAGGAAGAGAGGTGTTCGCTTGACAGGAGCCAAGCGCATATTAAGACTTCATCCCAGCCTATACGCCCATAAAATATTACACACAAAACTATATATATATATATATATATATATATATATATATATATATATATATATATCTCTCTCTCTCTCTCTCTCTCTCATATACCTTTGGTTAGCTTCCGCCCGAATTGTTCATTCTGACTCAAGTTTTTCACTCCAGCTTAGACCTACAGCTTAACGTGGAATCCGAACCACTCCCCATCAGCAGCCCAGCGTCTCAACCACTAGGCCACCTACGGTACCCATTTATCTACCAACCACATTCTTTATTGTGTGGAAGGATGAACAGCTGTGTTTTGCTGCGCGCCGGCTGCCGTGCGGTCTGGAACCCGGGGCCGATGGATTCGTAGTCAGCGACGCTAACCACTACACCACCGAGGCGCATCCCCTATATATATATATATATATATATATTATATATATATATATAATATATTGTTTCAGAGGAATTGGCCACAGATATCTAGAGATGGCGTAAACCCCTTCATATATATATATATATATATATATATATATATATATATATATAGGGCGTCCCCAAAAAAATGTATACACACTTTAAATAATTATCAAGGCAGTGTTTATTAAATACATTTCATTTTCAAAATGTAATAGAATCTACAGACATTATTTAATTGTTTTGTCAACGCCTGTTTTCAAACTGACGTCCGTTCTGGTCCAGGCACTGCTGATAACGCGAAGCAATGGAATCGCAAACATCACGAAACATTTCGTTTGGTATTTGTGTGCATTCTCGTTCAATGGCTGCTCTCAATTCAGCGACTGTTGCAGGTTTTATAGCGTAGACTTTGTCTTTTAAGTATCCCCATAAAAAAAAGTCTAGTGGTGTGAGGTCTGGTGAACGCGGAGGGTATTCTACGAAACCCCTTCGTCCAATCCAATCCACATCGTGCCAAGTACCACTCGCAATACTCCACTCTTCGGTTTGGATCATCATCTTCATTAATAGCATGGACTAATCTTGGAATGTAACTTTTCCATTGACAGCGCTTCAAAATGCGTTGGACAGACGATTCTGAAATTCCTACCTCACGACTCGCTTGCCGCACAGATTTTCTTGGACTTTGGTGATACGTTTCCAGTACTCTTTCTTGCTTTGTGGGGCTTGTCGATGTCCGTGGTCTTCCGGAACGCTTCTTGTGGACATTCTGAACAGTTCCATCGGCTTCAAACTTATCTCTAATTCGAGTGATGGTTGGTAAGTCGCGTTGGTGGATCTGTTTGAAACTCCCTCCTAAACTGTCTTTGCACTTCAACTGCGTTTTCACTCTTCCAGTAGCATTTTAGAATGAATTTCCTTTGTTCAAAGCTTAGTCTGACTGCCATTATTAATTCTAATGGGTTTAACTTGGAAAGAAAGAAACATCAATTGAGCTATCAGCTGTTAAAGTGTGTATACATTTTTTTGGGACGCCCTGTATATATATATATATATATATACCATTTATGCATGATTTCTGAATATTACAGGGAACGGAATAAGACGGTTTACCGAAAATAAAGGAAGCATCTTGTGAAAAATAATATTGATAATTTATTACAGAAATTACTAATTAGTACAAAAAGCGCACACACAACAATTATGTAAACAGAAAGAATTCCCTCCATCGTTTAAAAGGAAGATTAGTTTACACGTCGCCTACCATCACCGGTTCTCGAACCCAGGTAGAGAGCAACTCGCTCCTCCACCAAGCCTAGAGGCGGGGGCCCCAACTTGACCTTCATGTGAAGAGAGACATTAGCAAGTACGAATTGTTCTTCATCACGTATTTTACAATCAGCGAAACTCTTATTATTGTACACACACACGTGCGGACATCCGTCAGTCTGCTTAGAAGGCGGCCATTTGGCGTAATTAAATAATAATATTTTTTACAAGCAAAAGAACTAAATAAAACATCATTACATCATTCTGTTTATTTAGACGAATTATTGGAATTAGTTTCATGAAATATACATTCGATAATATAAGAAATACAAACGAGGAATATATATATTAAAAAATAATATACAGTGTACTGTATATATATATATATATATATATATATATATATATATATATATATATATATATATATATATACTGTATATATATATATATATATATTATACACACACACACACACATATATATATATATATATATATATATATACAACTAACAAATCTTTGAGAGCTCACATTACATGCGTCGAAGACCAAAAAAAGAAATATTCACTAGAACTCTCTCAACGTTTCAATAGAAAAAAGTCAAGAGTCAGACCAGAGACTAACCATTTATTGTACACGGTTTTGCCTAATTAATAAACTAAAAGCATCTCGCCAGAACCATAGTTACATAAGCATCTCAACTCTGACGCATAAAATTAGTAACATTTGCCAGTATCGGATATTAAGAGCTGGGAAGGCAAGTAAAAGGTATCGTTGTCTTTTTATCTGTTCAAGAGTTGTTAGTTTCCCCATTTACTTTTAACGTGAATGATTTTAACGAGTTCTGGAAAGATTTATAAAATACCAAATGACAGACTTGAAAGGTGTAGTGTGTAATTTTGTTTTATGAGATAACGGTAAATATTTGGCTGGACACAGGGGCTACATTTTTTATCAAAATTACATTTTTCTAGTGTAGTTTTCTCTGCTTTGTTCGAATCTGATACCCATTTCTTGTGCAAATGAATAGAAACTATTTTTTTTTCCATTCCAAAATACGGAGTGTTTCTACTCATTTGCACAAGAAATGTGTGTCAAATTCCAACAAAGCAGAGAAAACTACACCAGGAAAATGTAATTATGATAAAAAACTAGCTACCCTAACTAAATTAACTAACCTAACCAACCTAACCTAACCACAGAGCACACCAAAATACACTAGGAAAATGTATTTTTTATTTCAACTTCAGACCATGTCATTTTCGTTTAAACTAACGAAAATATCATTACTTAACCTAACCAATCATCAAAGGTGTACAGTTGACCTAACCGGGCATTCAGTTGACCTAACCGGGCATTCAGTTGGCCTAACCTGGCATTCAGTTGGCCTAACAAGTTAATATTGGTTATTTCACCTAAATATCTTCTGACCTCTTCGTATTAGGCACTCGTCACATTTCAGGCAAGTTAAGGATGAGAGAATAACGCCGTAATTGATAAAAACATCCAATGCTTTCTCTTCATCTAGGGCACATGACGAATCAAGTTCTCAAAGTCAGAAACCACACGAACAGCACGTCATAATCCTATCACAAACACGACCAAACTAAATCCAATTAGAAAAAAAAATAGACAGAACAGAAACCAACCAACTAATTAAGTCGCAGAGTAACGAAAAAACAGCCCAATCAGGAAAAATATTTTATGAAAAAAAGTACATTATAGTCAAAACAGGAAATATTCACTATAAAAATGTAACTTGTAATTTTTTCTATAATCTTGCATTTCCACAAAAAATGATTAGTACTATCGTAAAGAGCATGAAAAATAGTGCTAGGGAAACACAACTTCTCATTTCTCGTTAGCCCCTGTGTCCAGCCAAATATTAACCGAGATAACAATTTTAGTGCCGCTGAACATTAAAAAAGATTATATTAAAAAGTCGAAACATTATTAGTACCTAGGTTAACCTTTATCTTCCTCCCACGAACCTGGGCTCCTCTCTCAGCAATGCTAACCACTACACCGCCGAGATGCATTGTATATCCGTATAAGTTATAACCGTATATATACACATTCTATTTTTATATTTTAACAGCACCGAAATCGCAATTTGAATTTAAATGTTACTCCTACTTTTTCTATATCGTAGTTTCTTTAAGAACTTCTGTTCTCTGAAGCTATCAATTAAGGAGTAACTAATAAAAATAATTTTTAATAATTTCATGGTTTCATAAATTTCTTTCATTAATTTTTTTTTTATTGGCGGCGAATTGTATGTAACTGGCATTCGGGTAAAAGTCCGTTGTAACATAAACAAATTTTGTTGTCGAAAGACAACAACGGAATTATAATATCGATAATAATCCTCCCTTTGCCGGAACCTTATTTCTACTCTCTCGGCATCATAAAGATTAAACTCACACGTATATGATGCGTCCAGGCTTCACGGACAATTGATTTTTCAGTTTAGTGTTTCTCTCAAACATACGCAAATTTTACCCGAATTTCCAAGTATATCTTCGATTGTCACTAAAAACCCTTCCTTTTCCGACAATCGAAGATATACAGGTGAGGTCCTAATACCCCAGTACATAGTACGGTAGGGGAGCCTTCACGCACAGATGATTTTTCCTTTTTCATTTCGACGGATGTCATAAACTTTACATCTACGACAATTGTCAAGCCTTCACAGGCAATTGATTTTAATAGTTATTTCCAGTTTTAAAGCATTTCTATATTTCTCCTCAGCCCTCTCCATCTCTAATTTATTTTCAGTTTTACCTGATTCTAAAAACGCTAAACATATATTTATATATATGTATATATGGGAATGAACTCAGAATGGTTCCTGAGTTTTTTTATGATGCACACAGACCGTGCATGGAACAAGTAACTCTTCTAGGATAATTAAATCCACTATAGTCCGAATAAGTAATGGTAAATGACAAATACTATAGTTTTTCTTTTTCATTATGCTAACCCGACGTGGGCAACCGGTCACTCGCAAAGAGGTCCCAAAAATATAACTTCCCTCACCAGCTATCTGCAAAGCAGGTAGGATCCAGCTTTGAGACAGGATCTAGGGTTTAAAGCAACCTAGCCCAGCTACACTTATAGCTGTGGATAGTGGATAGTGGATTTAATTATCCTAGAAGAGTTCCTTGTTCCATGCACGGTCTGTGTGTATCATACAAAACCTCAGGGAACCATTCTGAGTTCATTCCCATCTTGAAACGGACATGTTATATGCCTTCAAAAGTGGACGCTCAATTCTGCCAGTTGAGGTTTAAGTTTTGGTTTTTGGCTAAAAATATAATAGGTACCGCTTTTTCTTTGATGTATTCAATCTGACGTGAGGCAGCGAGTCTTTTGCTTATATTGAGGTTCTAAATGTAGCTGGGCTAGGTTGCTTTAAACCCTAGATCCTGTTCCAAAGCTGGATCCTATCTGCTTTGCAGATAGCTGGTGAGGGAAGCTATATTTTTGGGACCTCTTTGCGAGTGACCCGTTGCCCACGTCAGGCTAGCATCATGAAAAAGAAAAACTATAGTATTTGTCATTTACCATTACTTATTCGGGCTATAGTGGATTTAATTATCCTAGAAGAGTTCCTTGTTCCATGCACGGTCTGTGTATATATATAAAAATAATGATGATGACGATAATGCAATTTGCAAAATAATATTGTTAATTGCTAAACAGACCCTTTCTCTATCCATAATTTTTCAAAATTATATTCCAGTTTAGGACGCCTCAATCTCGCTCCTCATCTCTCTCCATTTCTCTCCCCCCTTTCTGGAAGAAACCTGTGCAATGGGGCAGTCATTCTTTGATTAAAGAACCCTAAACCACAATATAAACGGATGATATGGTCTATCTTGAAAATATCTTCTTAACATTTCATGTTTCCAATTTGTTAATAACTTCGAACGAATTAAAAGGGCACACATTATACACATATACAATTTTTCTTTATTTTCTCCTAAAAACATATTACGATTAAGAAATTTATGAGGCTTTATTTACTTTAAACAAAATCTTACATATTTTCAGTCACTTGGACAATTATTAACTATGAATATTTAAATTCATTCTCATACTTTCGCTTTCATCATTTCCACGCATATTTTCTTTTTCATAATTATGGCTGAGTCTGATAGGCCTACAATTAACTAGGATAAGCTAACACACTTAAAAGGAAAAGAGGGCAGGGGTAAATCAGTACCTTTAGTTTGATTGGGATTAAAAACTATATTCCGATGAGATTAGATGTCAAAATGCATTGAGTAATTCTGTTATTTGCACAATTTGTCGAACGAATCATCGCAGTGTTGGGCAAATTTCATCGCGATTTTACAATATAGTGTTTAGAAGGCAGTATATTATATATATATATATATATATATATATACACACAAGATTAGTTGCCAGAATGCGCTATGCAATGAATTAAATCTTTTATTTGATCATTTTGCGAAGTTTAATTCGAATTATTGGAAACCGCTAAAATATTTTCCACAGTAATGGTTAGAATGCAGTATATATATATATATATATATATATATATACACCGAGATAATCCACAAGATTAGGTGCCAGACTGCGCTATTTATTTAATGTGTATATGTTTAATGGAGAAGCGATGTTCTCCGTGTAATTAATTTCTTTATTATGTACGTATTATTAAGGGAAAAGTATAGTTTGTAGATATTGTCCTCGTTCATGTCAGACGAATTTATTCAGCCTCCGTCTTAATACACAAATTTATCTAAGAAACAGTAATAAGCTAACGCTTACAGTTAAAATAGTATTTATAGATGCATTTAGTATGGTCTATACAAATAATGTAGTTTTCCATGCATATTTATAAAGAAAATGGAATTTTGTTTAAGGGGTTTCTTAATTGTTCATCGAATTACTGTATACAACACATTTTTACGTTACAGGGTTTCAACATTTCTAACACATATAGGGTCATAGACAAGGGAGAAAGATGGACTGAGGAAGATTCAGAATGAATTGTCGACGAGATGTATCGTGTTAATTTTAACTATTCTAGGAGTGATTCAGGCAATGAGAGTGTATAACAGACTTTGATTTTACCCAGAAGATGGAGGACGAATGAAACCACATTCTGCTGCAGGTCCGGGCAAATGGAAGGCAATATTGATTAAAAGCTGTAAAAATGAAATAGCTACACCTATATACTGGATATGGAGAAGATCAACTTTCTCAAACAAACATAAGACTAACCAGTAAACACGGCGGCTACTAAAAAAGTTGCCAAAAACCTCCAGTATTCATTTACAAAACAATTTAAGCGTAGAGAGTAGAGACTGAACAGCATTTCATAAAGGAGAGTTGTTTTTCAAGAATCGAGCATAGATCAGCTCCTCTGTGATGGAACAACCAGCTTAACCTTCGTGTAAATAGTGACTGATGGCTTAGAAGGTGTCAATCAGTCAGATGGCTTAAGCAGCCAGCTGACACAATGTATATCTCGTCGTTTACACATATACGTCCATAGAAACAACTCCCTCCATCGTTTACACATATACGTTCATAGAAACCCGGAAACAATTCACTCCGTCATAAACTGTTTACCCTAGAAAGAGAGAGAGAGAGAGAGTTACAAGGAGTTACAAGTACACTAATTTCAGCTCTTGAGATATGGCAGGAATGAGGAAATTAAACAGACTGCATATTACGCCAGATGAGAGGGGTGTACAAGGCTATGTGCGGTGGAGAGCGCAAGAGAGCAACTCGCTCATACACCAAACCATGCCTAGAGGTGGGGCCACCAGCGCGAACATCGTGTGAGGAGAGACACTAGCAAAATATACAAATGGTCAGTACGAATTGTACTTCATCACGTAGGGGTATAAAGAACAGAAGTCGTACGCCCCACCACGAGACGTCAGAAATTACAAAGTCCTTACCGGACTCGATCTCACGACCAGCACCCAACGTCTTAACCACTAGGCTACCCAGGGTACCCATTTATCTACCAACCAATTGTGTGGAAGGATGAACAGCGGGGTTTTGCTGCGCGCCGTCACAAGTTATCGTTCCCGGGACCAATGAAATCGTAATCAGCAATGCTATTCCCTACACCACCGAGTTGCATAACGAAGTTTAGTAACAAAACATGTTGAAAAGGTGCATACAGGGAAGATATAAACCTATATAATGCCAATTACCTTTGGAATGCCCCAGCCACAAGAAGGATGTACCAAATAACTGCATAATAGAGATAAAACTACGAAACATTTACCAAGATTGCAACCGATTGAAGGTCCATAAGAAGAAGTCCTGAAGACTGGGCCAGAGCGTGTCTGGCAGGCAACGAAAGACAAAATCTTGGGAGTGCAGGTGGGTGGAGTAATTCATTTTTAAAAACGTAGAAGATTGGGGCCTCCTATCCAGCAATAAAGAATTATGAAATGCTTCGATACACACACACACACACACACACACACTTTATTCATGCAGTTATCCGTGGTTCACTGTCGTCAACTGAATTAACATGACTTACTAATTGTTACCATTGTGCACTGCACTTATTCGTGATCGTGATATGGAGCTAACCGTGATTTGATTGTGTTTACATTCGCGAGTCCCTCCCGCCATTCCACCACAATGCGCCTCAGTCAGTGTCTCTCAGCTCTGCCAAAGACAATATTATGGGGGATACAGAGATCAGCAGAAAAATCAACGAGTGGTACCGAACCCCAAACTAAACCCAATCACCAGCCAAACAGCGCGGGACAATAGGAAAGGCAGAATATGTAGTGGTCCCAAACTAAAGGCCTAACAACGGACCTCCTCAACACTGAAGGAAAATATTATTATTAAATATTTAAGTTAAACATCTGGTTCTTTCGCAATAAAAACTAGGCGGCAACCTACATTTTAACACATAACTATCATAGCTATAGTTAATTACGCAAAAGCACATTTTTCTTTCATATATATATATATATATATATATATATATATAATACACACAGGGTGTCCTGTAAGTCTGGAACCAGAGGGCAAAATGATAAAAACGGCAATAAAAACGCGAAGAGACTTTTGGGGACTGTTTGTGAAATGAGCGAGGATGGTAGCGGTTGTGTCATCGTCGGTGGATGTCCTCGGAGGTCCACTGCGTGGTTTATCTCCTATGGATCCCGTTCCTGAACTTGCTACAAGTTTGCCGACACAGCTGTGTTATCGGCGCGCGGTCCGATGCAATCTGTTAAATTCCTCAGCGACCTCCCTCTGACTCCGATTCCTACGAGCAGAATTACCTGATGCGTTCTTCCTTACTCAAAGACATCACGGGCACTTGCATAAACGAAAAAACATGAATTACTTATTTACCCTATGGTTCCAGACTTACGGGACACCCGTGTATATATATATATATATATATACACACACCCTATAGCATATCGTATATACTAAGATAACTGGAATTACCTGTTTGATATCTTATGCGATAATGACTGTGCAATAACTACGTGTGGGGAATCTGGCAACTATTTTCTAAACGCACTCCATCAATGCTATATTACTCAGTCAAATTAATTTAAAGAAGTGCTAACACCAAATCAAACATACAGCTATATTCTAAATCAGTGTAATGATGCATTTTTCCCCTTCTGCCCATAAAATGTAGCCAAAAGTATCCTGACTGCAATAGTTCATTATTTAAGACCATTAAGGAACTGTGATATCTTCAATCTCAGACAAATCTCAGGCAAATCTCGTTTATTTATTTTTATTAGCTAGCTTCATATATCATTTTCTCTGAACTTCCTCAGCGGCAATAAGAAGCCTCCTGAAGGGTATAACTTAATTGTAGAATGGAAAGACTTATCTTGAAATTTAATATGTAAGAGCAATTTGCCTACTCTCTCAAATAATTATATCTTTTCATGGCCCTCTGCGACCAACACAGTGCTCTCATGTTCACTTATTGCCTAAGAGTCTTATTTTTACCTCTATGCTTTTGAAATAAACGCTTCACTATTGAGATTACATTACAAAATGGGTACGTATAGCTGTTAGTGGGTAAATATCATCCCCTTAAGCTGATGTGTGTAAATAATGTGCTTAAGTAAGATTTAATTGCATCTTTAACTGATGCCTCATCTACCTTGAGAAAGTCCTCTTTAGCCAGCCAAATGCATGGTTAGGCCATCATGCTCTACAGTGACTAAAATTAGAATTAGGTTTATTTGGTGTTAAGTCGTTCAAGCGAGACAGTGTTTGATTCTGTGTAATCTGCATGTTGCACTCAGGTGAAGAGCGAGATGCTCTCCTGCACTCTCTTCCATACGTAATAAGGTACACCCGGCTCATCTGGTATTGTACTGAGACAAACATCTTGACTTCTTTGAAGACTTTCAACTTTGATTGTTGTGGTGGT